>ML105871.1:0-33402 GCA_003697995.1 Taxidea taxus jeffersonii | reverse complement strand
GGGTGGTGGGGTTACATTATATGTTTAAATAAAGCTTAAATTAAAAAAAATCTTAAAAAATTATTTTAAGCACAAATGTGATTATGTAGACTGTCATTTACCAGATTATTATTCTGGAACATTAGACCTCAAATAAATTTGATGGTTTAAAATGTACATTAATAATGAACTTGTATAAGGGTGTTCAAGTCAACGTCTCTCCCACTTGTCTGAATAAAGCTACATTTTTCCACCACACCCCAAATCGCCTATGGACCCAGATATGGAGGGCAGTAGATTTATGCTTGACTCAGACTCTGTTCCCTGATAACGCATGGTTTCCTTTGTGTGTGCATAGTACACGCACATGCGCACACTCACACACACACACACACACACAGAGATTTGAGATACATGTTAAATACTCTTTGGTAAATCATTTTCTCTAGCTCTTATTTCTGAAATGCTTTATAAATGTCCTTAAAAATGTCCCCCACTGACACTTCCTTGCAATTTGATTGCTTCCTATTCACCCCACTGGGGAGGGAAGGATCCCCCACCCTCCATAGTGTCAGATGGCCAAGTACAAGATGCTCAAGATGGCACAGATGAAGTCAAACAAAGTTTATTGATGAAGCATCACAGGCCCGGAAGGACACACTGCATGCCATGAAGGCCACATGGGGGTTGCACCAGGGAGCAGAGAGAACCAGCAGGGACTGCACGAAGCAGGCTTCGTAGTAACAAAAGAGTAAGGTGCCCCTGGCTCCTGTGGGAGGACATCATGTGTTTGTTGGAATAATTTCGTGGGCTGGTAAGGAGGGGAGCCTGTTAGTTGAGGACTGGGGTGTGGTGCAGCTGGGTCAAGTGATAGAGGAACTCGCTGGGTAGGGGGGCTTTCCAGCTGGGTGGGGGTCATATCTGGTGAGGGCCAGTGAGCTCATGGCTAAGTTTTTAGTGCCCTTGAAACTCAACGGTGTTAGGGCAGCATGTGAAACTTTAGGCCTTTCAGTACTACCTCCGCAAGTGTCTCGAGGTCTGTGCCCAGCATGCTCTGGCCTCCTCTCCTTCCTTCTCCATGGCAGAATGCCTCTCACATGCTGTCAGCTTTCCCCCTACCAGGTTGCAGTGTTGATTCACTTGGTATTCAAAGTCATCCAGATTTTTATCCAATGTAGTGTTCTGGCCATCCCCCGGTGCTGCTCCTTGCTATCCCAATTGATGGTGGCCATTATCCTTGATTCATTGCCTGCCATTGATCTTCGAAATTTTGATTAATGACGGGGAAACCTGAAAAGTTCAGAGTTTGGCTTTGGTTCAAATGAGCACCCAGAAGTTCAGATGCTTAATTCAAGCTGTCTAAGTCTCTTGGATAAGCAAATGTGGTTATTCAAAATTAGTCTGAAAAATCTCCTGGAAACAGCCCCTCTCTTGGAAATTTCTGGTATTTCCTGCTTCTACTTAGACTACTGACTCTAAATACTACAAAGACATTATTTCTTTCTTTCATTTGTTCTGCTCCTTTACTTCTGGCCAGAGCCCAGGCTTCTAGGTTTTTGGGGGACAGGTAGCAAATCATGGTGGGAAAGTTCAGGGTTGTATTGTTTGGTCTGTCCTATTACACCAGACGTACATACATTTTCCATGCACCTGGGCACACAGAGAGATACAGGCCCATCAACTCCCAGGGTTCTGGGTGAAGACTTATCTATTTATCCCTGGCAAACTGACTTCTTTTTCAAATCCATGAGAATGTGCTAGTACTGTGTGAATCCTCGGGCGTCATCGAGGCAAAGCAGGAGGTTGATAAATGGGAAGAATTCCCTGCAGAACGGTTCACCCTTCTCAGCACCCCCTGGCTCAGGCAGGCCGGCCAACGGAACAGATAATCTGAGGGCTGCTTTCTGAAGGTAGAATGGGTTGCATACGTGCAGGTTCCTAAGGAAGGACATTTGGAAAAACAGGCTCTTGAGTGAGAATATTCAAGAACCTTATCGACTCCCCACTTCTAAACAACTTTCCTAAGTTCAAACCAAGGGTTCATTGGCCAGAGTGCCCTTGTTTATCTGGGTCATTTATCTCGGCATGCTGCAAGTTTAAGTTACCAGAGAGGAATATGGCAAAATATAATTCCATGGGTCTCACCTGGTTCTTGATACCAATCTATGTTTTGTTTGCAGGAAGTGACCTATTTCAATTCCTTTGAGATAAGCCAGTGGTAATAAAGTGCACAATAAAGTGTGCAGTATAATGAGAAATTCTATTAGGATTGGGTTTATCCAGAATAGTTTATAAAATAAATTAAACTTTGTGACCTTGGAGATACACATGTGTTTCATGCATGTTGTGAATCCCAGGAAGCATTGAAAAATGCATTGACCATAAACCCTGCAACTCAGAATGCTGCTGGAGTGTTTACTTAGCTCTTCACTCTCTGCCACAGACCATTCATCCGATGTAAATAACGCCTCCTTTACACCTAGGGGTAGCAAAGGAGAATCGATAATCCTTCATGCTTTCCCGAATTGCAAAAACAAAACCCAGTCTCCAGCTTCCGCTAAGTAAAGAAGGCGATCCCATTTGAAGACCAAACAGTTTTAGTGTGTTTATAATATCATTGTGTTATGCCCATGTCATGCTTCAAATTTGTTAATTGAACAATAAAATGTATAGTGGCTTTGGATTTTCGGTACGTGTTATTTTAGAAGGGGATATACAAATTGATCACTCAACACCCAATTAGTAAATTCCAAATGATCCTAGACAGTTATGGAAGAGCAATAGAGAATTTTACATTGATTTTACTTTAAAATTTAGTTTTTAATTATTTTGAAATTAAAAGTTAATACTGAAGACTATGCATTTCCATATATTTCTAGTTTGTTTTTATAACCATAAAAATTTTGGGATTTTATTCTTCTCTTTTGTATTAAAGTATAATTATTTTTTAATTATAAATGCTCAGAAGGTTAATGCACTGGCAAACATTTAAAGAGACATTTCTGTGCCACACATTCAGTGGGCTCCATTCTATTATACTGATACTATATTTGCTTAATTTATTAGACTTTTACAATTTTTTTCCTCAGGGTCTTTCTATGGTGAAATTTATTTAAGTAAATGGACTCTCACTGGATTGGCATGTAGCCATCTTTTACACAAAATTACCCTACCTATTAGGGTGTAAATATGGCCTGTGAATGGTAAATGTCAATATTCTCTAAAACTCTTCTCGTTCTGTGGGTCTGGGCCCCTGAGGAACTTGACCTTACTGCCTTTCCTTTAGAACCACGGTCTCCTTCAGTAACATGACCTTACGGAGCTCATGACTAGCACGGGTAGGTCCATCCACAACGAGCTCTGGGGGTTCCCAGGTGGCCAAAGAAAGATCGCTTTGTCTGTTTGGTCTTATACCCAGGCCGGGCTCTCTTCTCAGCCTGATGCCCTTTGGCACTGACTTTCATGCTTACCTTTCCCAGTACTGACCCTATAAGCAGTGGACACCGAGTCAGGGATGGAGGGTGCCGGGACAGCATGCAGGAAACAACCTTCTGGTTGGAGGAAATGTTACCCGAGGCCAACAACTCCTTTAAAATGGAAAATATGGCTTCTTTTATGTAAGTTTCAGACCAAAATGAAGAAGTTGGGAAATAGATGTCCCTGGTATTAACTATATCTCTGTTTCCAAGTTTTTTCTTGGAAATACTAATGGCTTAAAAAAAAACATATTTTTATTTTTGCCTCTGAAAAGTCACTTGTTATTCAGGCAATGCAGAAGGGTCATAAATTACCTTGGAATAGAAAAATGAAGCAAACAAAAAAAAACATTTGTTTTTCCCTCAGCTGTTAGAGCCAAATAGAGGGCAGTCATATAAATGTTCACAAGGGAGGAATCACCTTATTTTCACAAGCATAATTACTGTTTTTTTAAAACAGCATCATATAGACCACCATTGCACTGAATCAATGGTGGTTTCTGAAACATATAATGGCTGAGTTTATAGCAGGTTCGTTTGTTCAGTGACACACAGAAAGACCTCTCGTTCACACAGGTGAACTCCTTCCACTTCCCTGAAAGGTCTCCGAAGAGGAGAAAAATGGAATTGATCACACATTTGGTGTCCAAATATTTTCTCTCATTGTAGAAGCCAACATGCTTAATTTTGGTGATTCCTGTTTTTTAACATTTATTTAAATTCAATGAGCCAAGATATAGGATACCATTAGTTTCAGATGTCCGTTTACCAGTTGCGTATATCACCCAGTGCTCGTCACATCAAGTGCCCTACTTTGGTGATTCCATCAAAGCATCTGGTGAAGGATTCCTTTCAACCATGACTGCAGGAGAGGATTTAGCGGAAGGGCTTCCAGGAGCCAAAAGATGGCATGAAGAAGCTGAGTGTCTACCTGGTCTTGTCCTGCTATCCTCTTGCAGCCCTTCCTCCTCCCATCCAACCTCCTACCCATTTTACCGTTTGAACTTACATCTGTCTGACACTTGGAGAGTTTGCTAAAATTTTAGTCGTGGTTATCATTTCAAGGCTCAAAAGTCTTGCTTAATCAATCATTGATTCTAGGATTGAGACTGTGAGTTTGTGTTAAGGTCAATAGGAGATGAATGAACAACATCTATAAACCTCACGGTCTTCAAAGGCCCCGGAAGTACTCTTTTCTCTGATTATGTATGCAGGAATGACTAATAAGCTAATTATCCTAGTAAGCTACCTAAACCTCTCTGTATATTTCCCTGTTTTCCTTCCAGAATGGTATGTGAGAAATGAAAACCCATGTCTGCTTCATGGATGGCCACCTGGTGTGGAGCAGACCCAAGGTAGCCTCATCTCTAGCATGGTGGGCCTCTTAGTGCTGTCCTCCATGATTCTGAGAACTCGGCCCAGGCTGTGCATTTCTTATGTGACTTTAGTCACAAGAACCCTTACACAATGAGTTTGTTCCATGTTGTTTAGCATTACAAGATTTGTGGGGAAAAGACTTGGGACACTAGCATAGGCCTTGCCTTCATATGCTCTCTGAATCTTCCTATGTCCTTCCAGAATTTTCCTTTTCTTTCTACTAATACACGGAAGTCTCTTTTCCCAGCATCAGCGTGACAGTGAACTCTGCCACAGAATGATTTGCATAGGAATTAATACACTCAAACCTTGAAACAAAGCTGAGGGAGCTTAAAATATCACTCCCAGTACCTGCTGAATATCCCATGTATATAATTAAGCACCACACATTCCTTCTTTCATCTCACCGATAGAACAAAACAGCACAGTGTAAATTCATTTTGTTAGAAACACAAGAAAATGGTCAGGCGACATCACGTTTCATTTGTTCCACTCTGCTATGAAAACTTTATATGTAATGAACGTTAAATATAAAATATGGCATGGGTTAAAGAAATAGAAGCTATTTCCAAAAATCATCTGTGCCACATCCCAGCATCCAGGAATGCATCCCACCCCAGCTGATGTCTGCCCATCTTCAAGGAAGAAATTGCTCCTACCATTATTGCGAGTCTATTTTAGTGTATAATAACCTCAACCAGACGGCACTTGGATAAAGAATAATGGAGTTGTGCTGGAGAAACAGAATTTGGGAACATGAACACATGCCTAAATTTTACTAAAAAGAAAGTGACTGTAGGTTTAGTTTTGAATGGAAGTGTAATAAGAGAGATAGCATAAAAACTTGGTACAGTTCTCTGGCTTCTCCAAGTGTAAAGTTTTCTGCGGGAATGAGGGCCACTCTAAACATCCCACAGACTCTTTCAGGCTTCCAGGGAGCTCCTCGGTACCACTGGAGCATCCTGATCCCACCGAGTGTCTCTGGGCTGAAAGGGATGGTAAAAGCCAGCACACCACCCGGCTCAGGGTCCGAACGCACAGAGCGGCTTCCCAGTTTAGGTGATGTAGCTACTGGTGTTTACATGTTACAGGTTGTCTGAATTAATAGGTTATAAAAGGAATTAATAAGACATAAATACTTCACTCAGATCCCCGACTTACCTGGTAAATAGTGAAGCTTGGATAGTTATAAATTCTCTCAAAAATAAATTGCATTACAAATGTGAATTTGAATGGCAGGACTGATTTATGGCTACTGCTGATTTAGAGCTTTTCTATATTGCTTGGTTGGTCCATCTGGCTACTTTGCAGATTCAAAATTTTATCTTACTTTGGTTTGTGTGAGCTCCTTTATTCCTGGAAAATCAAATATAACATTTTAATCAAAAAGAAAGGAAAACAATACCATGTGATTTCTATACAAATAAAGGAGAAGAGAAAGAGGAGCATATTCATCAACATAAAAGCCAATACTGAGATAAAATTGGAACTTCCTGGCACTCATGCATTTTAAGATGAAAAGAGGAGACTTTTGGACGAAAAAACTTTATGAAATAAATACGTTTGAGGATATTAAAGAAATAATGAAATTTTGCCCATGAGTTGGAAAAAGTTTAGGGCTATAATAAAAATGTAGTTTCTTAAACTAGGGTTAAGAAAGCAGAGTGTAACATTATTCACTCTTCTTGGTGTCTCAAACACTAAGCAAAGTTGATATCAGTATTCACTTGCAAAAGTTCAATATTTTAGATCATACTTTATTTTAAATTAATGTGTGTGTGTGTGTGTGTGTGTGTGTGTGTGTGTTGTGAATAAAATGTGGGTATTGCCAAAGTTGAACCAATATGATTCACTTAGTGGCTTTGGAAATTTGAGATTTATAGGTAGTTTGCTACCTTAAAATTGAATATAAATCTTCCCTTGTTTTGTGCAGCCTGTGCCTTTGGAAATGCTTTTCTCAGTAGGGGTGTAGTCATTCAGAAAAGGAGGCATGCCATGTCCGAGTTGAATGTTTGTAGCTACAGAATTTCATAAAATATTGGTTTGAAGTTTTGAATTAATAAGATCAGTGAACACATTTTTAACAAAATTATTTGCCTGCCCTTGGGTAGCTGGTTCTTGAAAACTGGGCCTTGATGTTAAGTTGTTTTATAGTCGGGGGATAGAAAAAATGTTAACATTTCCATTTCTCTATGAAAATTCAGTGCAGGTCATTTTGAAACAAAGAATGGAATAGAGTTAAAATTAAGTGAGAAGATCCTTATGTAACATTTTATAAATATCACATATCTTTTTGCTTACATGTGATTTTCTAATAAATGGATTTATAGTCTGACTGGTTTATGGATTTCAGATGTGTCTTTTGGGGAGCTCCATGGTTTGGTGACGGTGCTGCCATTGGTTACGAGAAGGTAGTGGTGTCTGAGTGGGACTCCCTTTGCCTCGGCATCCCTTGGCTGTGCTTAACACAGTGTGGTCACCTGGTGAGTACATCTAGTAATTCACACACCGATACCTCCAGAAAAGTACTGTCTGGGAGCTTTCAATGAGAAATCACTTCCTACCTGAAGAAGACCTAAGAAGAGGAGAAGGGAGAGGAGGAAAAGATGAAGAGACGAATCAAAGATTCTCCTTGGTTTACAGTGACATATTTTAGGGCCATTTTGGTGGGTAAGTAAACGTAGCTTTTATTATGCAAGTCTGCTCCTCCGGTGACCTAGAGTGCCTGCTCTCTGAAATGTGAAGGGGTGAGTGAGAAATCTCACAGAACTGAGATCCCAGGGTCAGACAGACATCACGAAACCTTGCAATTACAAAAAAAAAAAAAAGTGCTTATCGTGCTTTGTTTAAACCATGCTTCCTTGAATATAGTCTTCAGATATCTTTGCATATCCTAGTCCTTTCTCAGCCCTAGTGGCACGGTCTTCTCTTCTGTGTCTGAATCATCCCATCAAGGACTCGGTTGGAGGTAAGACCTTAGGGGGCACGGAGAAGTCCAATCTTTTCTGCCCAAAGGGTGGTCCATGAGCCAACAGCATCAGCATCACCAGGGGGCTAGAGAAAAACAGGCTGGCAGCCCCACTCCGGCGGCTCCACAGCATCAGAACATGCATTCCAACAAGATTCCTGGGTGACTCCTGAGCACATTCATGGTTGCAAACGCTGATCTCACTTCCTTTCTTATCTTCCCGGCAGGGACACTTTCACCCAGAGACTGGCATTAATGGCAGAATTTAATGGAGAAACCAAGTTGTCTGATTGGAACATTTAAGATGCACATGCCCTATTTCCAAGTCATGAGGTTGTTTTGTTATTTATGTGCAGTCATAAAACACAATAGGATTTTTAAAGTCTATTTATATGCATAAAGCTGGCATACATATTCACAAATCAATGCATTTATTTTCATTATCCTTGTTTGATAGCCAATAACCCATGAATTATCAATCCTTGTACCTTTTGCCAATCTTAAGACTGGGTATAATGAACTTTCTAGGTGATTGAAATGATTACCCTAATAACTTAATTGGTTTTATCTCTGGCCCTTGGATTATGAGTGATCTGCTTCTTCCCCAGATTGGTAAGAAAATCATGCCCGTATGTGTACACACAAACATCGAATCAGCGACTGTCCCATCCTCCAGATTATTTCAACCCTCTTGACAATAAATCCTAGTTTCTGTGTCTGTGTAGTGTAGTACCTTGTATGAATCATAAAGGTGATTTGGCTGTATCTTCTGTGAGAGCAGAGACCTAGCCATGGAGATGACTGGTTGGAATGTAAGCACATTATTGTTGAATGGGTTACTTTAGTCAACTGAAAGATTATTTAGGGATGGAGAAAATATATCGGTTGTATTGCAAGATCAACCAAAACTCCTAACAGTGGGTGACTTGACAGAAAGGATGAGCTAATGTCCACCATCAGAAATTTGAAAGTGAAAGCACCTGCAGGAGTTAAATGAAATGCATTTACGTTTACAACAGCCCTCCCCCACTCCCTGGTGTATAGAGTGAGAATGGAGTGAGGTTGCTTTGGTGAGAGCCTGCTGTCTTTCAGACTTGCCAAGTATTTGTTCTCTGAGATGGTGTGGACCAAGTCTAAATTAAATAAAAAATGGCTATCCAATTAAAATATGTAAACCATTTCTGTATATTTCTTAATTTCAGTATTAATATACTACTGAAATAATTGATGGATAATTTCTTGCTGAAGTGGAGAAAGTGAGCACTTTTTTTTTCTTCTCCTAAAAGTGACCAGTTGGGAAGTGAAGGTTGTAGGAGCAGAGGAAAAAGTGAATAATGTATAATTGTCTCCTTATTGTTTTCTTCTTCGTATTGAGCACATAGCTGACATTCAATAATTACTTATTAACTGCATTATACATCTTAGCTTAATTCCTACTGTTGCTAAACAGGCACAGGCATCCTTGGGAGGGAGAAGGCAATCAATGCAGGCTGTTGTCCTCCCTGGGAACAAATGCTGGCTTTCATATTGTGGGTGGAGGGGACAGCGACATAATTCCCTAAGCCACATTTCTTTCTCATCTATTAACTGGGGCTATGCTCAAAGCACAAGCTAATTTTAGAGGTTAACAGTTCTATATCAAGGTGCTTAAGACTATGGTTGGGATGTAGTTTGGTCTGCACACAGCAGTACCTATCCTGTGCGTGCAGAGGTGTGCACAAGGCCAGCACCCCCACTCCCTGCCCTCCTGCACGGCTGAGCAGGTGGACGCAGAGGAGGCCAAAAGACACCTGTGTGAGCGCCTCCTAACTCATCATGGTTCACTGTTGCCTTGCACGGGCCGGCAAGGCCAGGTTGGCAAGGGAAAGGGAATGTGAACGGGAGACTGTCTTCCCAGGACCCCAGGACACGTGCCACCCAGCCCCTTGAATGCTGTCATTCCAAGGTCTCTGGATCCTCGGAGATCTCAGGGATGTGCTCCAGAATTCAGTCCTGTCTTCTGGCATATTAAGGAAAATTTCCCCGGCCGATTTTCAAGTTCTGGAATTTTCTCAGTTGGCAAAAATGAAGAAATTCATTTCAAAGGGAACAATTGGATGGATTGTTTACAGAGTGAGGAGGTTCCAGTGGAGGCAGGAAGAGGAAGGAAACACGTTCACTGCTGTCGGAGGAGCACGTGACCTTTGTTTCGTTGCCCTGAGAAGTAGAACTCATCCATCAACCACCGAAAATGTCACTCAGCGAGGCAGTTCTGTCCTCCTCCTTGGTTTGGAATTTGGCCCTGTGAGGCATAATTATCTGTAGCGTGAACTCCCGGGACTCTGTGTGTGGCTCTTAGAGCGGCCTCTGCTGTATCAGGCCACACGCATGTACCACCCGTCACCAAAGCATCTTGACTTGCGGCGATGATGCCAGCCTTGTTTTTACTCGCCGTATCTGGGAAGCCAGGCATATAGTCCTAGGGAGTATGTGAAATGAAAATAAAGCTGCTTGAAATTACTGTGTTGACATATGTGTGTTAGTGTGTGGCTCCATTGACATGTGCATCATATAGAGTCACCTGGTAGCATTCCAGCAAAATCATTACAATTCATCATGCGTTGTCTTTCTCCTCTTACTAGTTCAAGATGAAAGTTTTCAATACTAATGCTGTAAAGTGGGTATTATGTTGATTTATGCTAATCGGTTTCATGGATGCTGTCATATTACATTGTTAAGCAATGACAGTGGTGAAATATTCTTGTGTCTACTGTTATCTTGCCAACGGCCCAGTCGTGCCAGAGCCGAGCATTCAGGGACCCGCCACCTTGCTGCTTGGCGGCTGCTGTCCGGAGCGGGTTGGCGAAGAGTGGGAAGGGAGGCAGGGAGGGCTCTGTCTGTGCTGTTACCTGTTCTTGTAAAGAGCAAGCAGTGGAAGACAGGCTCGATGCACTGTTTGTGCGTGAGTGCGTGTGAATGTATAGTGACTTCATGGCCACATACTATTTGGACCACAGCACTTCTGTAAATGCTGTGTTAGTACCTCCTTGAGGAGCTTCTGGTTTTAGGATTTTACTGCTGGCTCATAAACCAGTGAAACTCTACTGTTAAAACGAAAGCTTCAAGAGGCAGTTTTCAGAGATAAGTTTATTTTAAAAGAAAAGTCTACAAGGGAGATTGATTTGGTGGTTTTAAATGCTGCTTCTGCAAGCCTTCTTAGGCTATGCTCCCCCACCACTCTTTGCGAGCATTTGAAGCCACTTTACAGGGAGCTAAAGGATTGTGTGGACAGAGGTATTCTTCGTGGCAAGGAAGATATACTGCCAATAGAGTCAGCCCACAGAAAGCTGTTGGGTATTCAAGGGCTGTCTTTACTGCCCTTCTGCCTGTGGGCAGACCCCACTTCATGCTCAGTCTCTTCATGGGATGTCCAGAGCCCCCGTGGCCCCGGGGATGCTATGTGGGTCTGGACTCCCCCACAGCAATGCATTCCATCCCTACTCACTCTACCCGTGGGCCATCCACTTGGTATCTACTTGGGTAATTGGCTATTGAATCTAATACGATTACCCGAAGGAAGTATTCATGATAGATAGGAACCTGAAAGGCTGCCACTCAGAGATTCCATGTGCCTTTCCATCACCTGCCCATGTCCTCAGAGCTGTGATAACATCAAAGAAAGAGGTACTCTCAGGCAGCCCCAACACCCTCCCTGTGTTATCATATGAGTGACCTTCCATATAATTTGTGCCTAGAGCTCCCTGTTCTGTCAAGGTACATGCTCTCATTGGTGGACAGCATGGGACACCTACCATTTGCAAAGTGCTCTAGGACCTGGGGGTCCAGGATGAGAGGAATAGCCTATGTCTCTCAGGAGCTAACATCCAGAGGGGCATTATGTTTTAGTGTGATTATTTGTCTCTGTGTGTGTGTAGACTTGAATCATATTTTCTTTATCCTTATATCACAGGAACCTCTATCCAGAGCTTTTGGCTAAGTGGGTACTCCATACGAGTGAAACACAAATAATAGTGGAACGAAGACGATATTAACTATGAAACTAAGTAGTTTTAAGGTTCTTGCATATCCACAAAACACGCATTAATATCTAAAGGAGGGACCTACAGTCTTTGGTAACAATGGCTGGATAGATACCAAAGGGTGAAACATAATGCTGCTTCATGGAAACTTGGGTCCATGAGGTGCTCTTCTTGGGATCCAGTTTTCCACTTTAATATTTTAAAAATCAGAGGCAGCATAGTCATTCTTTGGTCTTCCTCCCTGATGTGAAGTTTCATCTCAGAGCCTGGATTTTAGTCATTCATTGCTCCCATGAGGCAGCTGGAGATCAACAATCTGACTGAGCTTCCTCCCAGGGCTCTCCTCCTCATCGCTATCTTGTAACAAGAGAGCTTCCACTGAAAGCAGAGCTGCCAGCATGCTGGACGGGGAGGATGCCACAGTCTCTGTGACATAAGGCCTCTTGGACAGAAGCGTTCCCTGAAGAAGCTCTACACCCTGTGTGCTTCATATTCTGCCTTTGGGAAGAGAGAGCAGCTTTTGGTCTCCTCTTCAGAAATGCTGTTTGTTTAAAAAGGGAACTGAGTATCATCAAAAGAAGGCAGGCAGTTCAATGGAGGTGACTCAACCTTGCAAAGCCTAAAAATAATCACAGCTGTCATGTCACTTCTAGCGATCTGCGTAAGAATCCAGGTCTGGCCGTGAGGGGCACACTCCATCCCATTTCAGTGTCTTCATTCTCCCCATTCTGCTTTGTGCTTGGACTTTAAGAATAATAGTGATGTGAGGGACCAACTGAAAATTAAACACACAGCTTTTCTTTTGACACCCGTGATTTATTTTCCTAAGGAGGATCTATATGTGAGGCTGGTGGGGCATGGGGAGGGGAGATTGAGGAGAAGGGTCTGGTATTTTCCTCACGGATAGTGTTATTCAAAGACCAGACAAGAAATCCAATGTTTGCTCTGGCTAAATGACAGTATTTATTATGTACTCACGAAAGAGTAAAAAAAGCTACTGTTGATTATTTTGACATTAAATTGCTTGCAATACATGAGGGATTAATTATGACATGGCACACTTCATCCTGCCACCTGAATTAGCTGGAGTTTTAAAGAAGGGTCCGTATTCACAGCATCATCTGTCACATGGGGAGAATATGGATTTCTCTGTGCTCTGTTTTACCAGAAGGTTTGATCATGAACTTGGGGGCCTCATGAAATGAAAACATTCCTTATTCAGACCAAAGAAAGGTGTGCAGCTGGTCTTTATAGATAATCCTCTTGTGTGCAGTCAGCTTTTCTAAACTCTGACCAGGCTTTGGTTGGCTTGGTTTCTAAAGGACAGTTCCGTGTTGAAAAGGTTCCATCTCGTGGTAGGAAGGTGATTAAGGCTCATTGTCAAGTAACCAGTCTCCCCAGATACATGTGTTGAAATATAGACTGGGATGCACCTCTGGGTCCTGGGTAGATACCTATTGAGTTTTGTAGGTACAAGTGCTGAGGTCTAGATGTGGAAGACACAGGGAAGAAGGGAGAAGAGTGGGCACTGGGTAGTAATGGCTGTTGGTGGCCAGAAATACCCTCAGTGCTTGCTGTGCTGTTGGGCGACCAGAACAATGCTGGTCTCTGTCTTGTTCTTCTATAGGCAAGGAGATGTTCTAGGCCACAGTCAAGCATTAATTGTAATATCCACAGTTCCCAAGGGGGAGTGTAGAGCAGCCTCAAAGACTTGGCATGTCATTCTGAACATGTAGAACCAGAATGCCAGAATCATCCTAGGAAGAGAAAAGCATGGTTGCATGGAGTGGCATGAAACACAAGTGTCTTCCCTTTCCTGATCCTGAGTCCTCTGCCAACATGTGAGCTCGAAGACCTGGGAAACAGTGAGCGAGGGCTGTGAGGTTGAGGGTAGGTGTAAGGATGGTCTGTGGACTTCCTTTTTTACACTTAGGACCCAATGCTTTCTGACCTCTGTACTTTAGGTTCTTCCAGATTGCCTCCTGGTAAATTTGCCCTTAGTTCATTTGAAGAGCCTAGTTATTAAACACGGAAAACAAACACATCAAACCCTTGAAGTGTTGAACTATATAGAATAAACATGATGAGGAGCTCAGCTTGTAGCTGTGGTTTGAAATATTTATTTATGGTTTTTAGATCACTCTACGTTTGAAAAATGCTTTCCAATCCTTTTGAATAATTTTTCTTTGTGACAATCCAGTGAGGTCAACTAGGATTGCCGCTGACTGATAGACGGTGACACCTTGGTGAGGGGACTTTGCAAGGTCTCGTGACAGGCAAATAGAGAGATGTAGGGCCAGGTCCAAAGTCTCTGTGGTCCTAAGTGGGTTGGGTCCCATTGAGCTCAAGGCGCCTCTTCTGAGAGGGCATTGGATACAGTGCAGGGAAGAGCATGGAACTGCTCTTCCAGTCAACTCCAGGTTCATTTTGTAGAACGAGAGAAGTTTCCCTACAAGCCAGGTTACTGTGCCTTCTGATCTCAGAAGTCAGTGAGTGAGAGGGAGAAGTGTGAACTTGGCAGCTCAGAGAATGGGATCCTAGCTCCAGGATTGTGTCCGGGGCAAAAATCCTTTGCAACAAAGAGCCTGATCCTCAAAGTAGTTCTCAGGGATCCAATGTGGTTTGTTCATTCCACCCATGGGGACTTTAAATCTTGCAGAAAATGTACTTATTGTAAATGTGTGATGTCATTTATTTAGAAAAATGATCTTTTGTTTATGAACTCTTACTGCTTTGAAGGAAATACTAAGGCATCTTACCTTGGGATCCAAAATAACTATGATCCTTGAAAGAATTTCCCTGTCCCATTTCTGTGCATCTGCACAATTTCTATATCTAACATAAAAGAAAAATCCAATAGCATTGAAGTTAAATAATACATTTTTTCCCTCCTAGAACCAATAAATCTGTTTAAAGATGCATTACTACTTTTCTTGAGGGATAATTTAGACTATGTATCAAAAAAGGAAAATCAATAGTTTTTTCTATTACGAATAATTGCCTGTTTGACTCTTTTCCACTTTTTCTTTTTTATTTATTTTGTCTTCAAAATATTTCTACTGAGAACGTCTCATGCCTTAAGTCTAAACCAGCATGGGTTTTTCTACAAAACAATCTCTCTCTGTGTCTATCTCTCCTGGATTTGATAAGATCCCCATGTATTGTATCATGGGAATAAGAGCAGGCCCAGGCACTCATGGGAAGTGAACTAACAGAGCATGCCCACAGGGATGTACACAGCCCACCTGGCTGATGCCAGAGTGCAAGGCTTGGGTTGCCTGTGGTCCCATGAGTATGAAGGAGTTTTATCCTTTTTACCCAGGTTTGAGTTTGTTAATTATAAAACTGCTTCTTGTGTAAACTTTGGTCTGACCAATGCAATCAGGGATCCCTCTTTAAATAATTAGATGTGACCAGATGGTTATCTGAGAATATCTGGTTTGAAATACCAGTATCCATAGGATGTCTGTTTTGTAATACATAATAGAGTTCTTTAATTTCAGACTCTTATTTTTTTTTAAAGAAAAGGAATTATTTGAAAAAAGCCAACATTACAGTGGTTGAATTTTAGAAAAATTTACTAGACTAGTTAGATATTCACCCATTGAACCCCAAGAGAAGTTTCTAAGTGTTCTTTGCCAGGCCCAGAGGATGGCAAGACTGCTTCTGCACAGGTCATGATGAGTGCCCAGGGGAGACTGAAGGAAGGTCTATGTGGGGAAGGTAGAAAGGCTTTATTGAGGAGATGAAAGCTAAGTGGAGTCTTACAAGGCAGATACACATTTGCTAATTGGAAAAAAGTGGGACAGGAGACAAAGGTGTCTCCAGAAATGGCCGCAGGGCAAATGCTCAGGAGTGTGAGGTAGCAAGGGGTGCTTAGGGATGCAACAGCGTCATTGCTTGGATTATTACTTAACCAATGCCCCTTCTGCACCATTCCCACTATGGGCAGAGTGTATTTTCCTCCTTCAGAGATCCTGGGGTTGGTCATGTGACTTGCTTTGGCCGGTAGGTTAGCAGATGTGATGTGGGAAGAGGTGTTAAATATGCTTGCTCAGTGTGGCACATCTCCTGTGCTGTAGTGATCAGCCATGAAAACAGTAGGCACCAAGTTGTGAGCCTGGGCCCCAGAACACACACAAATGGAGCAAATTACATCCGAACTGCAGCTTGAAGCCCACATATCAGTCACGGCTATCCTAACCCATGGAGGTTAGGATAAATAAATCAGAGTGAACCCACAAACCTGTAAACATGGGGATGATTGTTACATGGTGTTACTGAGGCAAGAGCTGACAGCTGCATCCTGCCAGGCTGAAACATGGCCTAGGGATAGTGAGACCATGCTAGAGGGTAAGCAGCCTACTCATGGATAGCCTTGTACTATACGCAGGTATTTAGACCATTCCTGAAGTAAAGGAGACCCAGTTCAGGGAGACAAGCAGTGATCTGATTTGCATTTTAGGGAGAGAATTACAGCAGCAGTGACAATTGGCCTTGTAGATGCGTGAAACCAGAAGCAGTGTGATAAATAATTATAATAGTTGACATCTACTGGACAATACTCTATGCCAGGAACCCTGTGAAGTACCTTACCTGTTTCATCTAATTTAATCCTCAAAGTAATCACATGAGCAAATGCTCAAATCACTTTTGTTTTACAGGTGACATAGCTGGGATTCAAAACTGAAGTCTGTTCACTGGCTACAATGAACTCTTTTAAAAAAAAATTAACATAAAATGTATTATTTGCCCAAGGTCTGTGAATCGTCAGGCTTACACATTTCACAGCATTCACCATAGCACATACCCTCCCCAATGTCCATCACCCAATCACCCTATCCTTATCCCCCCACCCCCTAGCAACCCTCATTTTGTTTCATGAGATTAAGTCTCTTATGGTTTGTCTCCCTCCCAATCCCATCTTGTTTCATTTTTTTCCTTCCCTACCCCCCAAAGCCCCTCACCCTTCCTCTTAAATTCCTCATATCAGAGATATCATATGATAATTGTCTTTCTCTGGCTGACTTATTTAGCTCAGCATAATACCCTCTAGTTCCATCCATGTTGTTGTAAATGGCAAGATTTCATTTTTCTTGATGGCTGCATGGTATTCCATTGTCTATATATACCACCTCTTTTTTATCCATTCATCTGTTGATGGACATCTGGTCTCCTTCCATAGTTTGGCTATTGTGGACATTCCTGCTATAAACTTTTGGGAGCACATGCACCCGCAGATCACTACATTTGTATCTTTGGGGTAAATACCCAGTAGTGTGATTGCTGGGTCATAGGGTAGCTCTATTTTCAACTTTTTGAAGAGCCTCCATGCTATTTTCCAGAGTGGCTACATTCCCACTAAGAGTGTAGGAGGGTTCCCCTTTCTCTGCATCCTCACCAACTCTATGGTCAACTAATCTTCAACAAAGCAAGGAAGAATGCCCAGTGGAAAAAAGTCTCTTCAACAAATGGTGTTGGAAAAATTGGACAGCCACATGCACAAGAATGAAACTGGACCATTTCCTTACACCTTACACAAAAATAGACTAAAAAATGGATGAAAGACTTCAATGTGAGACAGGAATCCATCAAAATCCTTGAGGAGAGCACAGGCAGCAACTTCTTCGACCTAAGCCGCAGCAACTTCTTCCTAGAAACATCGCCAAAGGCAAGGGGAGCAAGGGCAAAAATGAACTATTGGGACTTCATCAAGATTAAAAGCTTTTCTTGCACATCAAAGGAAACAGTCAACAAAACCAAAAGACAACTGACAGAATGGGAGAAGATATTCGCAAATGACATATCAAAGGCTAGTATCCAAAATCTATAAAGAACTCATCAAACTCAACACCCAAAGAACAAATAATCCAATCAAGAAATGGGCAGAAGACATGAACAGACATTTCTGCAAAGAAGACATCCAGATGGCCAACAGACACATGGAAAAGTGCTCCACGTCACTTGGCATCAGGGAAATACAAATCAAAACCACAATGAGATACCACCTCACACCAGTCAGAATGGCTAAAATTAACCAGTCAGGAAACAATGAACTCTTAACTGGGAAACAAGTCTCTTCATTGTGACGTTGGGGTAAACATGGGTCTGAATTACAGCATTGTGGTGGAGGGGGGAGTCATTCGATATGGGAAAGTGAGAAGGAAGAAGCAGCCAGACATGCCCACTGGTCACATTTGAGATGTGGATGTGGAGAAGGCACTGTGACTGTGAAGGCTCTAGAGTCTCTGGATTAGGGGACAGGGCAGAAGATGCTGGTTCACTTCAAAGGAGAGAGTATAGGAAGGGAGGCAGATGGGTCAGGGTGCCTTAGGGACATCTTTATGAAGATACTTAGTGAGCAGCTGGGGGCTGGAGATCTGGAGCCACGAGACAGGGTGAACTGAAGATGTGGTGCTTGAGTGGACAGCAAATCATCTGTGGAAGTGGGTAGCCCTCTCAGAGAACTGATAGAATGGGAAGAGAATGGGGCCAAAGGTAGAGCCCTGGCACCACCAATGTCACAGGCCAAGAAAAAAAGTCCAGCAATGATATGTTCTTGTAGGTCCATCCATTGTAGCAAGTCCTGGAAGCAGGGGTCTGTGGCGGCATTTCTGTGCCCTCTTCTCAGTGTTGCTGAGAACCTAAAACTGCTCTACAGGAACATCTATTATGATGAATGAATGAATGTGGCAGGAAAACCAGGAAAGTGTGGTTCCCAGGGGAAGCAGGCAGCAGCAAATGGCCGTGGAGCTTCTCTGGTTTTGGGGCAAGTAGGGCTGTTGGTTGCTAGGCTTTGTAGAGTGGTGATATCCGCACATTCCGGGAGAAGACTCATTGCAGGGGGTAGAAAAACAGTTGGGGGGAAAGGAAAGGTAAAAAGAAGGAAAAAAAATGATAGGTTTGATCCTGTACAAATTTTTAAAAATCACTCCCATTGGTAAGAAATGGAAAAGTAGTGAAAAATGGCAAATGTACTCTTAACAAATAAACTGGAAAAGAGTTAGTATTCTTACCAAAAGAGACTCTTAATGTCATAAAACAAACTGAGGGGGGTGGGGGGGAGGGGTGTTAGGAGAGGGTGGTGGGGTTACATTATATGTTTATATAAAAATAAAAAAAATTTAAAAAAGGTACACTGAAGCTTAACTACAAAAAAAAAGAGTTAGTATTCTTAATGCATGAAGAGTTTTTTCTTTTTGTTTTTGTAATGAGCACATAAGAAAAAAATAAACACTTTAGAAGAAAAGTGAAAAGGCACAAACAGACTTCGATAAAGGGAAAGAGACCAATGGCAAATGCAAACACAGTGACATAGAGTTAAAATGCTAAACTGTTCACTTCGCAAAGTAGCTATGACTTAGCAAGAATATAGTGAAATGGATAACGTTGCGTGCTGCTCTTGGTAGTACCCGTTGATTCAACCATCTTTTAAAAATAATTTAGCAATATGATTCAGGAGTCTTAAAATGTGCATATCATTTGGTCTGGTGTTTTTAATTGGCATTGATCTCACATAAGGAATCAGTATGTACATAAGGCCTGGTGGTCCATGAAACTCATCTTATTATTTAGTAGATCTACAAAAATCTAACTGCTTGAAACGCACAGCAGCGAGGATATGGCCAAGTAAGTCTTGGCATATATATAAGATAGGATACCAAGAAGCCCTTAGAAATCATGTTTTTGACGTTTTTTAAAATTTAATTTAACTTAATTTAATTTTTTAAAAAAATTTACCTATTTATTTGACAAAGAGAGATCACAAGTAGGCAGAGAGGCAGGCAGAGTGAGAGGGGAAAGCAGGCTCCCTGCTCAGCAGAGAGCCAGATGCGGGGCTTGATCCCAGGACCCTGAGATCATGACATGAGCTGAAGGCAGAGGCTTAACCCACTGAGTGACTGGGCGCCCCTATTTTTGATATGTTTCTGACACATTTTTGACAAGGTCATGATTTAGCATTAGGTAGGAACAACAGAAAACAAAGTGTCATCCTCATTTTATTCTTGAAAAGTGAACACATAAAAAATTGCACCTAAGGATTAAAATTACCAGTTGTCTCCAAGTTGTAGGATTATATGTGATTTTTATTTCTTTTCTATATGCTTTGCTATATTTTCCAAATGTTTTATAATGAACATGTCTTTTTTTTTGTATTTAGGAAAAAGTTGGCAATAAGTAGTATTATTTTCAAAAAGAAATAACAGTGAATGTTTGATTTCCACATCATTTGATGGGTGGTGAAGAAGCAGTAGAATGGAGCTGGGTCTCAGATGATGAGGGCGGAGGGAGGGTGCTAAGACATCGCTAACTGTTGCCAGACTCATAGGCTTTCAGAAAAGTGGCCTTGGAGATGAAAGGCATTGAAAATATTGGAAATAACTCATGGCAACATCTAAGATGGAAAGGAAGGAAATGCAGTCAACCACATGGAGGGTTTGGCCTTAGCAGAAGGGTGGCCCCTCCTTGGAGAGGTAGGGTGTGGCAGGCAGCCCATTGAGGGAAGTCAGGGCTGGTTTGCTCACTTTCCTTGGACACATGGAAGTCAGGCCATTTTCCAGGTGGTGGCAGAGCTGATGGCCTATGACGGTGGACAAGTTTGGCACAGTGGCTGTGCCAACAATGTTTTGTCCACAGAACCAGGAGCCCAGGTCTGAGGATGAAGACCATGGACAGAATGCAGGAATGGGGATCTGGTGTGGGGTGGGGAAAAACACGGGAAAGGGCTCTGGGGTGATGGCAGGCAAAGGGCTCAGTGCAGCTTGGCCATCTGAAAGGTAAGGGAGTGAAGCTCTGTGTCAAAAGACTGGGAGGAAAAAGGGAAAAAGGCATGTTCTCAAAGCCAAACTTGGGGCACAATGAGAGAATGGGGTCAAGGTGGGTAGAAGAAATTGTGGCCAGATCCTGATGTGCCAGAGCTTGATATGGAAGAGAGGGGGCAATTCACAGGGCAGAGGACAGCCCTTAGCGACCTAATCCATCCACAAGGGCAGGTGCTCACACAGATCCCCTTGTCCTTCTGTGGGGCATCCCTCTGTCCACAGTACTTCTGTAATCTTGGTTATATCTGAATTTGGGGCCAGGCATTCCATGAAATTATATGGAGCATTATATACATGAAGAGTCAGGCGTTTCATACTGCATGCATTAAGGAGGGGGTTAAGTAGAGATTCTAGGACTTGCTGAGCCTGTCAGTGTCATTCTCTCCTGCAATCAGCAACTATTGATGCTTCCTTCCAAGGACCACAGACTTGGAGGCCTTCAAGGGCTGGACAGATCACAGACAGGAGTGACAATCCTGGAGCAATTCAGGAGGGAACAGTTGTGCTGGTGGTGAGGTGGGGTGTGAGGGATGTCCTGCCTAGCAACACTGGAACAGAACCCCTCCCAGCAGTGCACTCACCTGACCATGTGTCAGTGGGCTTGGAGGACTTAAACTCTTTCCTGGATGACCATGATCTTCCATCTCTTCGAAAGTTACTATGGCCTGACTGCCATTCCCTTTGAGACTATGCCTAGTTCCTCTGCATTGGGAACTTGATGGTCCAGAAAAGAGAGCTAAGTATGTATTTTCCAGAAGAGAGTAAGTTCTTTATAAGCCACAGCAGTGGGATGCTCGTGGCTATGGCCATAAGAGGAGAGCAACACTTAATCCCTAGCATCACAATCCATGGCTGAGCTCTGTTGTCTGAGAAAGAGGGATTCCAGCCCAACCTATGACCAAGGCTACACCCACATGTGTCAGCCTATGAGACTCTATTGATAGGTTGACCACAAGGTCACCATGATCTCCACTATTCAAAATGTATCCTGAATCAGTTCAATTTCTCAAAATAGGGCTACACCACCTTGTGGATTTGAGGCATCAGGACCAGAGCTCTGAGCACCCTGCCCCTGCTGACTCTTCCACTTGTAACCTGAGTGAGAGGAGCCCTCTGGGAGCTGCGGCTTACTGGATACCTTCCTGCCCTAGTTAGAGATGAGTGTACTCACTGTGGAGTCGTGGCACGGCCACAGCTGCTTTGCTTTCTCAGGATGACCCTGCAACTGATGTGGGTGCAGGTCTGGTTTGGCAGACCCAGGGCAAGGATGGTTCACCCAGAGGCTGGGACTGAGCAGAGAGGAGGACGCTCCCCTGAGGCTGTGCCAACACATTTAGGATGAGCCTGGGGATCAGTCCAAGAGGGTGGTGGCTGGGTCTGCCCTCCCTCAGAACGCAGAGGGCTGCTTGCTTTGCACTTTGTCCTCTCTTCCAGGACCACAGTGACCTGGTGACAGGGTGGGTGACATGAGGGATGTTCATTCCGAGATGTGGAGAGCCCGAAAGCAAATCCTGGATTCTCCTTGGAAACGCGGCAACAATCTCATTCTCCCTGTATGTTCACTTAAAAAGAGTGACCATTCATGCCAAAATGTAGCACTTGGGAATGAACTGAGATTTTTCTATTTTTCTAGAAAAGCAATAGATGTATTTGGTAGCACAACACGCCCCATATCAGAAATCAGGTGCAATATTCCATCAGGCAAGTAGGGGAATTTCTGAAAATTCTGTGTTTGGGGGTGCAACTGATTACTGAGTTCTCCCTGTGGGACACTCCCCCCAGCAGCCTGATATCGGGAACTGTCTATGCAGTCACAGCATGAGAGTGGTTAGTCACCTCCCCAGAATTATCACATGAGCAGTTCACAGATTGGAGGAGGGTGTGTGTGCTTATTTTCAAGATCTGCACAAAAGCCCTGATCAGAAAAATCTCCTGGAAATGGAATACACTTTATTCTGGCCGAAACATCTAATACTTTCGATATACCTCATGGGAATGTATGTTTTACAAGGGAGATGAATATTACCTCACAATCTGCCACAATACCTAATATCTATTACATTTCACAATGAATACAATTACTGTATGAAACTCAGCATTGGCAATTTCCCTCTCTCTCTGGAAATGCTTTTTAATTGAAAGCATTTTAAGGTTTGAGAGAAAATGCACCATTTATTTCCGTTAGATACTTTAAGTGTGTTTGGTTACTTGGGAATAAAATAGCTCCGCCTTCAAGGGAGAAAAAATCCTTTAGGCTCACGTGGCAGATGGATGTGGTAGAACAATGAACCGCAGCGGGAGTTGCCAGAGTTTGCAGAGTGAATGAATGGTAGCACAGTTCCAGAGAGAGGGATTTCTTTCACAATTTTGAGGACAAAAACATTTATGTAGAAGAAAATCCACATAGATGTGTTTTCATATTCATATTGTTATAGCCATACAGTGTTAGAAATCTTGGAAGAAATAGTAACAAAATAAATTTCAGTGTATGCCATGGACTTCCTATAGGAGAGTTCAGCTTTCTGGTAAAGATTTAACTCTTGTTCCTTTGGTAAGGTTGGGCTGTTAATACAGAACTCCCTAGTTTAGGCAGAGGGAATTCAGTTCTTGCCCTGACCATCAGCCATATTTCCTTTCAACCCAGCTGAAACTGTTTTTCTTTGAAAATTGCAAATTACTCAAATTGTAAAACTAAAGAAACTACTGAGGTATCATTTTTCTTTTCCTACAGGAAAATAATACTCAGGATACAGAGAGCACTGTCTCTAAGTTAGACACCTCAATTTAAATTTCAGGTGACAAATGAACTCGCAATTTCACCTGCTACCCCGGTTTTGGCAGGGACTCTGGAAAGTACTGAAAATTCTTTGCTTTCCCATAGTTGATAAACAATCACTCCACATCATACCCTGGCCAACAGAAGCTATTTGGATTCATAACAACCACTCCTTGGCCCCAGGGTGTTGAAAAGGAAGGGAAGAGAGAGCAGTGAGCTGTTGGGAGAGTGGTGTTTGGAAGTCTGCGATGCCAGAGAGCTGCCTTCTGGAGTCCCAAGCTGGGAGGACCACGTGCCGCCAGTGGGAGGACACAGTGAAGGCTCCCAGAAAGCCCTCCTCACCTTTTCATCTCCTGCTTTCTCTTTTGATCACATCTTTCATTCATTCTTCACAACAAAAGTACTTTCAGAGGAATAATGGGAGGATTAACGGGCAAAGGGAAGCACCAGAGTCCAGGAACACCCCTGTGCTGGGCAGAGGATTGGCGCTTCACCGCAGGCGGAACCGGGTGGGGTTCTGGTCTACCAGATTGGCCCGTGTGCACTTACTAGAGGCTTTGGCACATTCCGTTATGTTTCTGACTTTACATTTCTCCGACCGCAAAGGGAAAATTATAAAATATGCTTTTCACAGACCTTTGGAGATTAAATAAAACGATATGTAGTGCCCCAGATACTCCCAGGATTATTTTTGGAGCTCTGGAAAATAAGTCAAAGGTGCAGCTGGAAGACAAACAAGGGATGTCCCCATTAGTTGAAGTGCTCCATAAATCAAGAATGAACATCACAATGGAAACTTTTTTTTTTTTTTGGTAAACAGATTAAAAATCTGAACTTGAGAAATTTAAATGAAGATCTAAACTGTGGTAAAGGATGCATTGTAAAGGAAGAGAACACAGGGATTATCCAACAAAAGGCATTGAGAAATTAGCAATTGAGGGGTAACAAATAAAGTTGTGTCTTCTTCCCTATAAACCACACTCCAAAATATTTCTGATAAATTTAGGATTTAAGAAAAAGAAACATACAGATATATGAAAAATATGTCAACTATTTAACTGGGTGCAGGATAGGGAAAAACTTTCTATCATGTAATTAAAGGATACACTGAAAGAATGATAATTTGATTGTGTGAAGAATAATTACTTTGAACGTCAAAAGCCGAAGTAAACACACATGACTCATAAGGAAAACTGACTCAATACCCCTAACATATAGATAGCAATCCACAGGGAAAACACAACCATTTTTTTAAAAAGAGACATGAACTGATATTTTCCCAGAGAAGAAGATGGGAATTTATTTTTTTAAAAGATTCTATTTGTTTATTTGACGGGGATCCCAAGTAGGCAGAGAGGCAGACAGAGCGGAAGGAGGAAGCAGGCTCCCTGCTGAGCAGAGAGCCCGATGTGGGGCTCGATCCCAGGACCCTGAGATCATGACCTGAGCTGAAGGCAAAGGCTTAACCCACTGCACCACCCAGGCACCCCCCCAAAATGGGAATTTATTAATGAGTGGAACACCATCCTTTAGGGAAATGAAAACAACATGCCATTTAAACTCATCAAACTGGCAGAGAGGAAACACTAAAGATCCTCGGGGCCAGAGTGGGTGGGGGCTCAGGCACTCTGCTGCTTTGCTTTGGACATGTAGACAAGCTGCTGCAACACAGTTGGAAGTGATGTTGGTCAAGTGTGTTCAGAACCAGACATGGTCCACACCTGTGGGCCCAGCAATCCCACTCCTCAGGTATCCCAACCTCCCCTATGGCTCGGCCGCCCAAGCAGGAGCAGCCTGCTTAGACCTGCTCACACACCACCTGCATACAACCTCCAGCCCGTGCAAAGCACCTTCCACCAACAATTATTCCTTAAAGACCCTAGAAAACCTGCTCAGAACCAGCTAAGAGCCACAGTCACAGTTACCATAGAGACCACAAAGCCTCTGCTTTCTCCTGTGCTCAAGAGGCGTCTGGAAGGCCACATGCCATCGCAGCCCTCACCTGCTGATGCGGCTCCCCTGAGAGAATGCTGCTGTCCGGCAGGGACACAGTTTCCCACAAAGGCTTGCAGCTTGGACCCCGGGGGGCACGGTGGCACCTATTCCAAGAGGCCCTCAGGGTCAAGTGCAAGTTCATGGGGCTGTGCTTCCCAGGCCCATCTACCCCACTCCCAGAAATGGGACCAGGTAAGTACTCCTTGCTGTTCCTTAACCCCGACCTCTTCTAGCAACAGCACCCTCAAGGGGTTTGGTCCACTTGCAACTGAATTCCAGTGTGGGCTCAGGCTGTGCCCTCCACGGTGCAGGGTCCTGGTGGGCTGCTACAACGTCAGAAATGCTGGGTAAACTAAACGGCTGACAACCGAGGGATGACCATACCCATCACGGCACTGTGGATCTGCTTACCGTTCCTCGTTCTTTCCTCTCTCTGCCCCTCTGCGTCTCCTTGTTCTGGGCACTGGCTCCGGGGCCCGGCTCAGGACCTGGCCCCTAATGAAGGTGGATTACTTGTTGACTGAGTTAGCCAAGGTATCCATGAGACTGAACATTGCACGGCATTAAGAGAGGATTTAGAAAAAAAATGTTTAATCATGGAAGGTGACATTCAAAATGAAAGGTTGTTTTAAAAGGAGAATAAGAAGTGTAGGTACAGTGCTACGCTAATTTCATTAAACATTTGTCTCATAGAAGGACTGGAAGAAGATGCACCAGAGGTAGTGAAAGTATTTCCATGCAGTCGATGAAATTGCAGGTATTCACAAATTTCATTCTTTACAATTTCTGTGTTTCTTGCTTAACAATAAATATGTATTTTTTAAGGAGAGAATCACGTAAGCATCTGTATAAGTCCTATTGATTTACCAGTAGAGTTTAAGACACGTAGCTAAGGACGCAGGCAAGCGGCAAGGGAACGTCGGGATTTTCTTCTACTGGTACGGTGTTCTTCCTTCTGCAATTAGCTGCCGCGTCCCCACCCAGTGAGGCAGCTTAGACTCTTCTAGACTATCCGCCAACTATAACCAGCCCTGGCTCCTATCAGCTC
Source organism: Taxidea taxus jeffersonii (assembly GCA_003697995.1). Classification (NCBI taxonomy): domain Eukaryota; kingdom Metazoa; phylum Chordata; class Mammalia; order Carnivora; family Mustelidae; genus Taxidea; species Taxidea taxus. The sequence continues at coordinate 6,942 of ML105871.1, read as the reverse complement.
CTTCCCTTTCCCGGAATGCAACTGATTCGTAAAGAGAATCTTCTGTCCCTTCCAGGTCAACAGTGCTGGATGCCGTCCAAGGGGAAGTCACTGTATGGGAGCCTCGAGTCAGCTCGCAGGGACGCCCTGTAGTGCAGCAAGAAACCCTTTCTGGCCTTCCGGAGCTCACCGCGCAGGAGGAAACGCACATAGGGAGCAGGCTCGTGTGGGCAGCCGGAGCCGTGCCTTGGGCATGCAGTCCCTGTGTCTCTGCTCTCTGCATATGCTGTTTTCAGACACATTCTCTTAGTTTTCGGGGTTTCCTGTGATGTTAGCCGCCCAGTGTGTGTGGCATTGTCCTTTGTCACAAACAGTTCTGTATCAATTTTGCCTAAAACACTGCACATGTGCTCTGTCATTGTGAAGCATTATTTTTTCTGTTCTCAACGGTGATTTTTTTTCCATTCTTTGTCATAAATCCTGCTTTACTGACCTCTGGGATGGGAAGCGGCTGCTTTACCATTCTGCTCCCTATTTCTTATTTCTTATCCTTATTTCTTATTTTTCGAACTGGAATTTTCTCATCTTCTGAACACCTCTGCCATTTTTTTCTGGCTTCTGAAAAGTTGATTTCAGCTTTGCCATTGTATACGCAGAGAAGGCACTGTCCCAACCTGTGTGTCTCAGCTCTCCTCCGGTGCACGGACCCAGCCAGCATGCTGGCCGCCTTCCCTCTTCTCCCCACAAAGTCCTGACTCTTCATGGCCATCAGCTGCCTCTCTCCAACCTGCAGCCCTGGAGATGAGAAGGAGAAGGTTTGGAGCTGAGAGTCCAGGGGCTGGTGGAGGGCTCTGGCCTCTTCTGTAGCTGGTTGTGTAGGCTTGGCCGCAGAGAGTGGGCGGGCCATTCTGGGCTTCCAACTTCTTCTCCAGGAAGGGAGAGGCCCAACCTGTGTGTGCATCGCCACATGGTCTCCCTCTTCAGCTCCCCCTGTTCCCAGCTAACGATGTGCCCCTGCATCCTTTGTCCATCTCCTCACATACTCAGTCCCTCTACAAACACCTGTTGAACCTGGGATTCCTGAAGGCACAGAGAGAGTGGGGAAGGTAGGCGATATTCACACACAAGCATAGCCCATCATGATGAGTGTTTTAATCAAGTTGTCCTCCACATGCTCATGCTATGGGGCACGGGATGGAGGAACTTGTGATTTGGGGGGTAGCTTTACAAAAGAGGTAATGGCTGAGCTGGATAGGGCCTTAGAAGGTTGAGTAGGAGCTCACACTGCAGAGAGAAGTCTGTCCTGGTCCAGGACGATGTCTGTATGAGTCACACATGAGGGAAGTATCCAGAATGATCAGAGACCGAATAGGGAAGATAGAAACTCAGGAGTCCACCCACTCCCGGGAAACAAGGCCCCCTTGCTAGAACAGAAGCCTCATGAGGGAGGGTCCTGGTGCCTTCCATGTAAATAGAACATTACTCTGTGGGTCTCATGTCCCTCATGATTCAGACACAAGGGACCCTTTGGTTCTCGAGGGGGTCCCTGGCTCTCCCACTTCTGGATTTGCCCACAAAGCTCCTTCTATGTGGAAGGTCCTTCTCCCTTCTCTTCCAATTCCCACTTATCCCTCAAAACCAGACGTCAGCTATGTGCCCCATAGACCCCTCATCTCTGCCCACTGTCCCTGTGGGAGCCGCGATAGGTCTGCCTGTCGATTCGGATTCATGCCTGCTGGGAGCCTCTCCCCGGGACTGGCACCTGCCTGGAGGGAGTAGCGTCCCTAGGGAAAGAGGGGCAGACATCCACCATGGCAGAGAGAGGGTTCTGTCGTGAGACCCCCTACTCTCTGCTACAAAGTTTCCATTCCTATGGGCACATCTGCTTCCTTTTCCCATTGGACCTGCTGCAAAGCACCCCAGGTCAGGTCACTGAAAGAACAGAAATTTAGTTATTTGCTCCCAGTTCTGGAGGTTGGACGTCCAAGGTGAAGCTTGTTCCTCCTGAGGCGTCTCTCTCTGGGTCCTCACGGGGCCAGCCCCCCATGTGGGTCTGAGTCCTAATCTCCTCTACTCACAAGAGCACCCCAGTGACCTCATTTTAATTTAATGATCTCTCTGAAGGCCCTGTTTCCAAATGCAGCCCCATTCTGAGGTCCTGAGGGGGTTTTGACAATTGCATTTCGAGGGACACCTTTCAGCCTCTAACACCTGCCAGGACCTGTTTTTGCTTTGGCTTTTTCACTTATCCTTAGTCCTTGTTTTATTCTTACGAGGACTTCAGAGAAAATGATTTCTTGTAGAGTCAAGCTTCCCCCAATCTCACCCTGCCATTTCCCCACCACGTCCTAGCTCAGGGTAGCCGCGCTGCTTTTGTTCAGTTCTTGGGTTTGAGTCCACAGCTTCTGCTTTCCCCTGATCCCCATCTCACTGCTTCCTTCCCTTTCATGGCCCCAGGTGACTTCCCTTCATTTATGTATCTTGGCAGGTGTTACCAGCTTATTTCTTTTATTTCCCCTTTGCCTCTGGTACTTAACACCAGACCATCTGTGCTGGTCTCAATGATTATTTATTCACCAAACACTTCCCACCCCTACTATGTGTTGGGCACTGTGCTGGCAAGACCCTGCAGTCAAAGATGAAGAAGACCTTGATGCCAGGCTCAGAATACCACCGAGAGACTTAGACCCATCACCAGGCACAAGGGAGGCTCTGCAAAGTAGTGAGCTTTGTAGTTCTTCTCTTTTATTTTATTTTATTTTGTTTTATTTTTTTTTCAGTGTTCCGAGATTCATTGTTTATGCACTACACCCAGTGCTCCATGCAATCTGTGCCTCCTTAACACCCACCACCAGGCTCATCCACCCCTACCACCCCCACCCCTCCAAAGCCCTCAGTGTTTCTCAGAGCCCACAGTCTCTCATGGTTTATCTCCCCCTCTGATTTCTTCGAATTCACTTTTCCTTTCCTTCTCCTAATGTCCTCTGTGTTATTCCTTATGCTCCACGAGTAAGAGAAACCATATGATGATTGACTCTCTTTGCTTGACTTATTTCACTCAGCATAATCTCCTCTGATCCCATCCAAATTGATGCAAATGTTGGGCAGTCATCCTTTCTGATGGCTGTGTAGTATTCCATTGTATACAGGGACCACATCTTCTTTATCCATTTGTCCATTGAAGGGCATCTTGGTTCTTTCCATAGTTTGGCAACTGTGGCCATTGCTGCTATGAACATTGGGGTACAGATGGACCTTCTTTTCACTACATCTGTATCTTTGGGGTAAATACCCAGTAGTGCAAATGCAGGGTCATAGGGAAGCTCTATTTTTAACTCCTTGAGGAAACTCCACACTGTTTTCCAAGTGGTTGCACCCACTTGCATTCCTACCAACAGTGTAAGAGGGTTCCCCTTTCTCCACATCGTCTCCAACACATGTTGTTTACTGTCTTGTTAATTTTGGCCATTCTAACTGGTGTAAGGAGGTATCTCAATGTGGTTTTGATTTGAATCTCCCTGATGGCTAGTGATGATGAACATTTTTTCATGTGTCTGTTAGCCATTTGTATGTCTTCTTTGGAGAAGTGTCTGTTCATGTCTTCTGCCCATTTCTTGACGTGATTATCTGTTTTGTGTGTGTTGAGTTTGAGGAGTTCTTTATAGATGCTGGATATCAACCCTTTGTCTGTGGTGTCATTTGTGAATCTCTTCTCCCATTCTGTGGGTTGCCTCTGTTTTGTTGACTATTTCCTTTGCTGTGCAGAAGCTTTTTATTTTGATGAAGTCCCAAAAGTTTATTTTCATTTTTGTTTCCCTTGCCTTTAGAGACGTGTCTTGAAAGAAGTTGCTGTGGTGGATGTCAAAGAGATTATTGTCTATGTTCTCCTCTAGGGTTTTGATAGATTCCTGCCTCACATTGAGGTCTTTCATCCATTTCAAGTTTATCTTTGTGTGTGGTGTAAGAGAAGGGTTGAGTTTCATTCTTCCATACATAGCTGTCCAATTTTCCTAGCACCATTTATTGAAGAGACTATCTTTTTTACACTGGATATTTTTCCTGCTTTGCAGTGTTCTTGGAGCCCTGCTGCATCACTTGGAAGCTTGGGAAGCACACATCTTGTGTCTGAGCTGTATAGGGGGCCATACTCCAGTGTCTGCATGGGTACAAGAGTCACAGGGATCTCTGTGCACTGTAGATGTTAAATATGGCTTGGTTGCCACAACCAATGAGGGAGCAATTGGTTTATGCCATCATTGCCATGGTGACAGCAACATCCAGAGAAGATACAAAGAGGGTTGAGGTTGAAACATGATCTTGAAGGGTGAGTAACAGCTCACCAGGTAGGCAAGGGGTGAGAGGAAACTCTAGAAAGAGAATTAGCAAGACCATATGCCTATGAAGATGCATAGCAAGCTTCTGGACCAGCAAAGGGTCTGGAGCAGGAGAGAGGCATGGGGAGGAAGGAGGTGGCCAATGGAAGGCTGGGCAGGGGGACCGAGCAGGGCTGGGTAGAACTCTATGCATGCTCTGGGCAGCTGGCTCTCTCCCAGGTGAGGGGCATCTCACAGGATGGGCCACAGGGCACCTCCTGGAGGCATGTATCCTTGTTCCAAGACTCAGAACTGCTTTTTCTGTTCTGCCTGCTCAATAGAATAGCCTAAGGAGATTTCTAGAAATCGGAACACCCGGGGCCCGCCTCCAAAAGTTCTGACTCTGTAGGTCTTCAGTGAGTCCAGGTGTCTGTCCATGAGTGTCCTTTACAGGTGATGGTGGTAAAGAGCAGTTATTGACCCCTGAAAATGACATAAACTCCCTCTAGCTGACTCCATTTACCTCCTAGTGATGCTCACACAAAGATGACCTTCAAAGGGATCTATCTGTTACCACCTGTCCTCCTGAAAGCTGAACCCATTCTCTCTCTCTCCCTTCTGCCCTTTCCTGTGGCAGTAAAGAGAAAATGAGGACATACAGTAGTAGGCACGTGGACACCTCCATCAGATAAATTCAGGTGCACATCCCTCCACTCCCTGCAAAGGGAAGATGTTTCTTTTAACTTTCCTTATCCTCTGGAGTGAGAGCATCTCAGAATGTGACTGCTTCTCCTCCCACTCTTCTCCCTCTGCCAGAATATTCTTCTTCGTGTCCTTCTTCCATATTCCCTCTGAACCTGGCTCATAAGCCCACTCCTCTCTGGCCCACAGTGAGAAAGTTCATCTCTCTTTGTATGTCACCTTCCACTGGTCAGTGGCTGTTAGTGCTGGCCGTGCTGCCACCATCCTGGCTTCCCTCTGAGCTCTGTAGGGTGCAACCTCAGACTGTGCCCTTCCCCCCACTCTCCCCCAGAACTTCCTGACCTCGGCCTCCCTAGGTGCTGTGTATATGAATTTTGTGCAACTCTGCCACCCCCAGGAAACACACTTGGGAAGGAAGCACGGTAGCCATTAGGTCCCATTAGAACATTGGAGAGATTGACTTGATCTGTAACAGATTCATCCATGGCCACACAGTGAGATTTTCTCACTCTCTTTCCTACTCTGGGAGCTCAGAAAAAAATTAATGTTTCTCTGTCTTATTTATGAATGGTTTTCTGGAGGATATTCGCCACTGGCCCTGTTGTCAGAATGGAAATCTCAGGGGTTTTGAAGGGAGGATGGTTGTTTTCCTTTTTTTAGTAGGCTACCAGCATGAGGAGGGGTCCACGGCGGGCAGGCTGCTGCTGTCAGGCTGGGTCTGGGAAGGGAGCGCTATGCTGGGGAGCTCCTCCCGCCCTTCAGCAGACACCTTGCTTCCTGGTGGTCCTTGCTGAGCCTCGGAAAGAGAGATGAGCTCTCCACTGTGCCGTTAGCCCATCCGCCTGACCCAGGCTCATTAGGCGAGACAATTACTCCTGGCGGGAGCAGGATTATCCTGTTGGAGGTGATGCATCTGGAGCCACACATTTCAGCACATCTGGAGAGCAGAGAAAAAAATAACCCAGAAGCAAGGCATTGGTAAATGTCAGCTGTTTATTGACTTTCCTATTTGGAAGCAAAACAACTGGAGTTGGACTCTGCAAGCCGGTGGCGGGTGGCTGGGCAGCTGTGGGAAAGTGGCCCGGCTGGGACCCGGTGTCACCTGGGTAGCTGAGCATTTCCGGGCTCTCCTGCTCGCTCGGGCAGGACCCTGCGGCAATGAACTCACTGCTATGGTTACACAAAACACCAACAGTACGGGTTATTTTAATGGACATATTGCTTTAAACTGAGCGTTCGCCATCTGTTCAGTCCCTCATTTTGAATGCAAAAAGAACATATTTCACAATTACATCTGTAAGTAATGATATAAGTAATTTAAATGCATGTATATGTTCACACAATGCAGTAGACAGCTGGGATATTCACGCCCCCCTCTTATGTTTCAGGCAGAAATCAAGGGAAAATATTCACTGTTTTCTTATATAGCGCCTTTTCTCATTTATGCGAAGGGAACAAGGTTTTCTGCCCTGCCTGTACCTAGGAGTTCAAGGCAAGCTTCATAAACTAGCTCACAAAGTCATTTTTACGATGCTCTCCTTGCCTCGGTCCAAATCCCCCCCGGCTTGAATGACAGCTTGGCAGATGTGAGGCAAGAGATCAATCAATTTCAATAGACGTTCAAGAGGGGCCAGGTCGGCTGTGTGGGCCAGCCTTTCTTTCACTCCCTCCCCTGGAAACAAGCCTGAGAGAAGGGCTTCCACAAAAGGAGGAATCTGAGGCTAGTCAGCTTGCCCACTGGATGGGACATCCAGGACAGGGGAGCACAGAGACCCTGCCAAGAACAGCCAGGTTGCTGGGTGGAGGCTTGGCACACTCATGGGAATAAGCACTCCCTGGGGCCCGGGACCGGGGGTGGGGAGAGTGGGGGGAGTAGGTGCCCAGGAGAAGGATGTCAGGAGCTGGTGTCGAGGACACACTGCACCAAAACCCTAGAGGTGGATGCTCC
>ML105870.1:13644-24783 GCA_003697995.1 Taxidea taxus jeffersonii | reverse complement strand
GGTGCCAATCCACACATACCAGAATGATGATAACCCATAGCCTCTGATGTTGACAGCTTAGCCTGAATAATAGTGCATATCTGATCTGGTCTAGAGTTAACACTATTTAATTTCATTCATGCTACTGCTAATATTAGCAAAATTATGGTTTGGGAGCCAGAGTTGATATATTGATATTCAATATAGCATACACATTCTTGAAAAAATAGCTCCTACTTAAATCCACATTGAGATTTCATGGTTTCTCAGTGGGGTTTCCATGGATCCCTGGGTGTTAATGAGGATGTGGTATTCAGAAGCACATAAAGGATGCTGACCAATGGTTTTACATCAAATTAGACATTTTTCCTGTGAGATATTTTGTTTTATTCTTTCTGAAAAATTTAAATTGCAAGAAAAATACTTTTGGCCATAGAGTTCATAATAATCTTCCTCCCACAAATCTAAAATAATCTTATGAAAAATTCAAAGCCTGGTTTTTAAAATCCCTACCCAGTTTTCTTCCGTACATGAATCCTCTAGCAAGGGATGCCTTTCCTTAGTCCTTACACAAATGTCCACAAAAGTGGTTGGTCTGCACAGCCCCTTCCAAATCTCTCTGAACCTGTTGGCAGCATGGGATCCACTTGTAATCTCCCCAGCTGGCTGCGGAGTGCTTCGCTATGCTTCCCATGCCGTCTTTCCCCTAAATCAGAGGTCAGTGTTTTATTTATTTTTTTATTTTATTTTTTTATTTGACAGACAGATATCACAAGTAGGCAGAGAGGCAGGCAGAGAGAGAGGGGGAAGCAGGTTCCCCGCTGAACAGAGATCCCGACTCGACTCGGGGCTCAATCCCAGGACCCTGGGACCATGACCTGAGCCGAAGGCAGAGGCTTTAACCCACTGAGCCATCCAGGTGCCCCCAGAGGTTGGTGTTTTCTAATTAAGTGTGGTCCACTCCACTCTCTCCTAAATTTGTGTCCCCACCACCTCTTACCAGCTATGGGACACTTCCTATGCTATTTTCTTTCTGTGCCTCAGCTTTCCCAAATTATCAAATAGGCACACTCTCAACTTCACTGCTGAGACTATTGTGAGACTTCTATGTAACTTTTTCAAGTACAGGGTCTGGTGGATTATTTATACTCAATAACTAGTAGTTCTTTCAGTAGGGACTAGAGTAAAAGGCATGAGACATAAAACAAAACCCCTCAGAAGTGGAGATGCAACGGGGGTGGGGGCTAAGGGGGTAGGAAAAGAATAAATGAAACAAGATGGGATTGGGAGGAAGACAAACCAAAAGAGACTCTTAATATCATAAAACAAACTGAGGGGGGTGGGGGAGGGGGGTTGGAAGAGGGTGGTGGGGTTACATTATATGTTTAAATTAAAAAAAATAAATCTAATTATAAAAAAAAACAAAACCCCTCAGAAATAAGTAATATTTAAATGCAGTATTTTAGAAAATCAACATTAACATAAAAATTCATGATGAAACATGTCAACAATTTAAATAAATATAAGATCTGCATTCCTGGTTTTTCCTTTTGGCTCCAGTGTGGCTTGGCATGGCAGTGCTGGTGAAGTATAAGTATACATCTAGGCCTGTTCCTGCCCCTTTGCTCCTGTTTGGGCTGCCAGGAAGTCCCACTGGCTCTGTCACCCACTAGGGATCTGAAAATTAGAGGGAATGGGATGGGGGATTGTCCATCTTGCAGGGGTGGTTTCAGCAAGCTGTTGACCTGCTGAAGAAATAGCATTCAGAAAGCCATGGGTGTGTGTCCTAGAATATGCTGAATAATGAAAAGTGTAGAGGCTGAATAATGAAAAGTGTAATCCCAGGCTGGGGTCTGATCGTGTGGGTATAGAAACAGGACACAGGGTATCAGGAGAGTTGGGTGTGCAGGCAGCTGGTTTGGTTAGGACAGCGTGAGTGGTGACATGGGTGCTGCTGGCCAGGGCTGTGTTCTAATGGGGCAGCCTTTCCCCTTCCCCGACCCCACCTCATCCCATCTCATCCCAGTTGCTTTTTGAGTTTATGATGACTCAGTTCAAGGAGTGCCATTGAGTTATATCATACATGAATTTAATTCCTTTGTTCATTGTGCTACCAGTAATTTGAAAAGAAGAGAAAAGGAACAGTTGAAATAGTGCTGGGAATTCCATCCACCACTCCATTCTGAGTGGGTAGGCCCCACACTGAGCATGTGCGGGGGCAGTGGAAGGCTTGGTCTGGCTGAAGTTCTGTGTACTACTATGGGGTGAAAGCTTGTGATGCCCAGTGTGTTCTTATGTTTGTGTACTTGAGCGTGCATGCACCTGCTAACTTGATGTGAGCTGGGTAACATGTGGTTCCCCTGGCTTTCAACAAAAGAACCAATAACCTTGTCCAGCAGTGGAGGAAAGATCCTGGCTAGTTCCATATGTCCCTTCTGGACAATTGAAGGGATTTCTTAGTGGTAACTTAGACTATCCAAGATTTTCATTCATGTGCTGACTTAGAACCTACCCTTTGGATGAGATACATTGTTAGTTCATACATTCATCAACTCACTCATTTAACTGCCAATAGGTATTGAGTATTTGAGTAAGAACTCCTGGTTTGATACTGTGCCAGCCGCAGGGATGCCAGGTCTAATAGGATATAGCTTCAGCTTCAGTAGAGAATGACTACATTTAAATAGCTTGTTCCAGCATAGGGGGAATGGTGTTGAGCGCATGGTTCTGTATGTATGTGTGTGTGTGTGTGGAGGGTAGCCTCTCTTCTTTCTCACGTCTTTGCGTTTATCCCACAAATGTTCTATGCTTCTTCAAGGTAGCAGCTGTGAGCTGTCCAGTTGTCCCTACGAGCTATCGTCTAGATCTTTGTAGTGTCCGGTGTGACTATGCCCTTGGCATCCTTTTTGCTTTGGCCTGTCCTCTAAGGCTCAGCTCCCACTCCCTTCTGCAGTATGTCTATCCTGATTTCTGTAGCCTCCTGTGAACTCCTTCCATGCCATGCTGATTGAGGAGGAAGGTGGAAGGCTGGACTGCTTGTGTGGGGCCTGGGCGGCCATGGAAGATATAGGCAGCTGTTCTTGCAACTTACAGGGGTCTCCAGGGCCCAGAGCCCACCATTTGGCCAGCTCTCCATAGCACCTGCCGTCTGCCTTCTTCAAATCTGCCAGGATCAGAGCCAATGCTTTGCCTCCATCAGGGCTTCCAAAGTTTCAAAGTTAACAGAACCATCCTAATGATATGAACAATCAGAGATTACAATTTGGCTGCAAAAGGACATCAGAGAGTTGGTAGTGTTATTTGCCCAGCACTTGCTTTTAGTGATGGTGACAATGTAGCTGTCTATGATTTGCCCAGCCCTGGCTTGGTTGTTGAAGGCCACATTCTCTATTAGGCTGAAACATCTGGGAGAAATGTGGGCGATGTAGTCACTCACCCCAGAAATTGATCCAAATGGCATTTGTCTTGCAGATTTTCCCAAATATTTAGATGTTTGGCATACATAGACTTCTTTTAATGTGAATTTTTTGGCATCATACAAGCATAAGCCTTGTTGACTTTATTTTTGCATCAATGTGTTTTTCTCTAATATTTAACCAATGTGCTCTGTTACTGAATAAATACGAGATATGGAATGGACTTGTGCTAAATAGTTTTTGGCTGTGACATTGAAGAAAGCTTTGTCTCTCTCTAATGTTTATGGGAGGAATATCTTCTTTTCTTCTTTTCTCTTTTCTTTTATTTATTTGACAAAGATCACAAGTAGGCAGAGAGGCAGGCAGAGACAGAGGAAGGGAAGCAGGCTCCCCGCTGAGCAGAGAGCCCGATGTGGGGCTTGATCGCAGAACCCTGAGACCATGACCTGAGCTGAAGGCAGAGGCTTTAACCCACTGAGCCACCCAGGCGCCCCGGGAGGAATATTTTCTTATCCATTATACTTATCTAGCCATGCTATTTCAGTTCTTTCTTAAGGTCCTATTTCCTAATTATAAGTCTTAAGATTTAAAACTGACCTTGGATTATATGTTTAAATAAAAATTAAAAAAAATTCTTATATTTAAAAAATAAATAAATAAATAAAAATGTAAAAAAATGACTCTAAAACAAAAAACAAACAAACTGACCTTGGTGAGTCATTGTTTGCTTTGGAAAGATTTCTTATTTATTCCTTTTTATTGTGCAAGTAATTCATGTGCATTGTACAAAAAAATTAGATAGTTCAGATAAGCAGATATAGAAAACAATTTAAAATCACCAATAATCCCATCACTGAGAAATAATGACTGCAAACATTTTGTTTGGTGTTTATCTGTTCAGATATATTTACTTGCCATTCATTCAGTAAATATTTATTGAATTCCTATTTTGTACTCAATACATGGAATTATCCTATATATATTCTTTGAGACCTGCTTATTTCTCTTAGATGGTACATCTTTCCAAGCCAATAAAAGTGTGTTTATATTGTCTTTTTAATGTTTCCCAGTTGCAAGGGCAAAATATTGACATATTTTGTTGTTGTTTTTAAGTTTCGATTATTATAGGTTTCTGTTATTATAAACATTGTTGCCACAAAGGTCTTTGTAAATGTTTCTTTTCATGGTTGTCTGATTAGTTTGGAAAGTTTTTCCTATATATTTACATCCAAATGAAAAAAGGTTAGAATCCAATTCAGTTATATCCCCTATTCCCCAAATGCAGCAATATTTATGAGTCACTGGTAATGAAATTACTGTCTCAGCAATGGGTTTTCACCTATGCTGTTGCCCAGACTTGTTTCATGAAATTTGCTTTTGATCATCCTTCAGTTTCAGTTAAACCTGAGAAAGTTTTTCCTGACTCTCCATCAGACTTGATCTGGATTATTATTGCTGCCCTCCCACACCCCTAGCCTCCTGGTGTCTGTACCTCTCTTGTCTTATTAAGATCACTGCAGACAGAGCTCTTATTAGGCTCACCACTGTCTTTCCAACCAGTTAGCATGGTGCTTGGCTCATAACTATTTGCGGAACGAGAAAAAGTTAACTGTCTGTGGTTGTCTTATGCTTTTCTTTGGTTTTCACTATATTTTGAGAGATTTCTGTGCCCAGGTAGGAGGCCTTGGTTTTTCTCTTTGGGTTGGTGTAGAGACTCTGTTGTTACTATGGTGAGAAAATACTGACCCACAAACATGGAAATTCTAGAGCCCTAGCTGGCTTCAGGTATGGCTTGATCTTTATGCTTAGTGATATTCCCAGAAATTCATATTTGCATTTTGGGGGTTGGTTTTCCTGGAAGCTGGACTCATTCTTTGGTTATTCCAGGTTTGTATCTTGGTCTTTCCTGAGAATTCCATCAGACATCCCAGGGAGGATTCTGAGTGGCCTGACCAGGGTGACAGGCTCTCCCATGACCTTTCTATCGTGCCCAAGGAAGGGGAGTCCTCTGGACTCCTGTGTCCCTGAAGAAACCAGATGGAAAGAGAGGAAACAAAACCGAAACAAAATTGTTACTCTCATCCATGGCACTCTAAAGTTATTGTGAGAACTTTAGTGTGCCTCTCAGAGTCTTGCTTTGTTGTTGATGCTGTTGATATAGAAAATTAGAAAGATAATGCTGGCTTTATCGTTTTCAGTAGGGACCCAATGAGGTGATAGCTATGAAGGCACTGCAGCAATTATAACAATTATAACACAATATAATTTTCTTGAAAAAAGAAGGTCTCTTCAAATTCTAGATTTGGAAATACCTTTGTCTTAATTCCCCAGCTGAGGGGCCTGTATGTTCCAGAGTTTACAGAGGGTGTCAGCTGGAGGGCTGGAGTCTGAGCTCTGTGGGTGAAGCCAGGTCCCCTCCACCATCTGCCAAGCAGCATCTCCTTGCAGTTAAAGCTTGAGCAGTTCCTCTTGGACAGGCCCAGGAACCCTACCCCAGTAGCTCTGGGCTTGAGGCATGGTGCTGCTAAACTGGCAACTTGTTTCTAGGAGCCCATAATCCCTTGATTGATGGCATGGCCTTGGTTCTGTTAGCACTCCTCCCCTGGTATTTTGGTGGGTACCTGGGTTTAGGAAAGGGTCTGAGCATAGCTGAGGGGCTAGCAGCTGAGCACAGGGGGAGAGGGCTATCCCCTGCTCCAGCCCATGCCTGCCAGCAACCTGGACCGACAGACCACCAGCCTCTGCAGCCCTTTTCTCTTTACCTCAAACAACTGACCTGCTTGTTCTTTGCATTGCTGAATCTCTCTGAACCTTGGAATCCATTCTCTTTTAAATGATCCCAAATGTGTACTTTAAAATGAGATAATATGTGGATACCACCTGGCCCAGGGCTTAGTATATACTGTTAAGTTTACCCAGTGCTCACTATCTCCCTGGCTGGTCCTTTTGTTGACTCCCCACAGAGCTGTTTGGTTATGGATGAGGTGCCAGAGCATAACCCTGGTCCTTCTTCAACCTCTGGACTGCTGGGGCTCCTCTCCCTGGTTGCTGCCACCCTCACGGCAGAGCTTCAGATCATGTAGGAGGAATGAGCATCCAGGGAGTAGGATCTGAGTGCTGAGCTCAGGGCTGGGGGAGCAGGGAGTGGGGATGGCTGGGGTGGGAGAAGGGCTGTGAAGGAGAGGACCCCAGCTCTGCAGTACAGAATGGCCCCAGTCGGGAGCGTGAGCCCAAAGCAGCCTGTGGGAAACCTGAGGGCCATTGTGGTAGCTCCAGGGAGAACACTTCGCTGGAGGTGCGCAGGAAACCCTGCAAGAAGTTAGGGGGACAGACAGGGGACTTGAGGCTGTGCACTGACAGGCCCACAGGGTGAAGCCTAGCCCGGGCGCTCCTGTGGTGAGTGTGTAACTGGTTCCTGCTTTCTCTCTGTGTGCCCTGAAGAGCCCTGCAGAGTGGAGGCTCAAGAGGCAAGCACCTGCTAAAGGGAGGATAAAAGGAGGGAGGGAGGAAGAGGGAGAGCAAGAGAACAATTGAGTAAGAAGGTCTGTGAGCAATGGGAGGGAGTGGAGAGAGGAGAAATAAGAATGAACTCAGTGTGTACCTAAGGATGCTTTCACTGCAAGCATGGAAGATACAATACAAACATCTGTTTACCTCTCAGGCAAGCTGGCTGGAGGCAGTGCAGAGCTTGAGTGGCAACTCAGCAAGGCCACCAAAGTGCCAGACATATTCTTCCTCCCTTACTGGTAAGCCTCATAGGGCTTCAGTGCTGCAGCAGCTCCCCATACACTTGGTGTTGGGGGGGAGGGGCAGCTGAGAGCAGGAGGGGTGTCCAGCTGCACAGAGCAGGGCAGTGGGACAGGGGGCACCTTTTCACAAAGGCAGAGCTTTATCAGGGACAGAACCATTTCTCCTGACCAACCTGCCAGCTGCAAAAAAGGAGTCAATTGGCTTTTGTAGCCTGTGCAAGGAGGGGAGTCAGAAGGGTTGGAGGAGGCTGTGGTGTGAGTGACAGCAAGTTCTGTTGATCTTATAAGGTTAAGCCTGGGTGACTGAGGGGCTGTAGCTGAACTCACCCAGTGAGGGGATGAGGAGGCAGGAGGGACTTCAGAGGGAAATGGATGAGCCTGAAATTCCCAGGTATATCTAAGTAGCAACAAAACTCACTCTGGAGATGCAGCCTGGCAGTGGGCTGGGGGTCCATGAGGAGGGCCGTGTCCCAGGCGGAGGTGACCCTGGCAACTGTGGGGTGGGTGTGGCCAAAGAGGAAAGAGTGCTGCCCTCATCCAGGCACCTGGAGGGAGAGGGGCCCGGAGCTGCTAGGGCTGCCCAGTGTGATGGATGCTGAGGAAGGAGAGCCTGTCCAGTGACTGGATGGGGCCACCATCCCAGAAGTGCACTACCGGGAGAATGGGAGGCCAGTAGGAATACCACATGAGTTTGGGCAGAACGTTTCAGAGAGCGCCTGGTTGGGAACTGAGGCATGGCATTCAGGTGGGGGGCAGCAGAAGGGGTGCAACTCTGGGGAGGCCTGGGGCTGAGGGCAGGGTCTGCAGGCTGAGTGGTCCAGGATGCAGTCCTTAGGGGCCGCTGAGGTGGTGGGGAGAGGCAGCCTGCTCTGTCTTTGAAGGAGAGCCTAGTTACCTCTCCTAGTGCTTTGTTGTGGCTCAAGAGGACCTGGAGGGCATCGCTGGGAGTGTGGGAATAGAGAGAAGTACATGGGAACGTGTGGGTGATATGGAAACAAATATTGAAATCTTTTTTTTTTTCCTGAGGCTTTTGCAACCCAAATATATAAACTGCATTTATGAACACACCAGAGTACATTATAGACAATCTGAAGCTTAGGTCTAAAGTTTTAATTTAAGAAAATTTAATTGCAAAACACTAAAAATAATCAGAAACATAAATAGCAGAGCAAGCCTGTCATAATGGCCGGACTCAAAACTGTAACAGAAAGGAGTATGAGATGCTATAGAAAATGTACCAGTTGAAAAAATAAGCAGACTCTTCCAGATGTCACAGGCCTGTGCTGGAGGTGGGGGGCGGGGTCCACGTACACCTTTTATGCCTAGATCACCATAGTCCAAGGCTCCTTCCAGCTGCCTGGCCTGAGCTCAGTGCTGTGCTGTGTCTTCCTCCTCAAGTATTTCTGCTGCAACCCTCGGGAGGGCTGACATTTATACCGGCCAGTGATGGTCACCCCTTGCTCCCCCTGCCAGCCTCTTGGGCCAGGCCAGGGCTCTGCCCTTTTGCTGACTAGAGAGTTGCTTCCATCTCTCTGCTTTTGTGTTCCTTGGTGCTGTTTCCTCATTCCACAACTATGAGAGCCTCAGGTGCCACCCTGAAGCATCAGTCATTGTAAAGGGCTGGGGCTGGGACCAGGCCAGTTTGCCTGGGGTGAGGGTCATGGTTTGGCTTGGTAAACTGACCCAGGAAAGCCATACTAGTGAAGGGACTGCACAGGTGGGGACCTGGTGGCTCTTTGGGGATCCAGGAGTAGGGAGGTAGTGTTGGGGGCCTGTGATGGCAAGGAGGATGCAGGTTTAAATTGGGGCTCAGAATGGTCTCAGTGGGAAGGTGACGTTGAACAGAGATGGGAAGGAGGTGAGGGAGTGAGCCATGTGGCTCTGAGGAGGAGAAGGGTACCCAGCTAACAGGACAGCAAGTATAAAGGTCCTCAGTAGGGCACGTGCCTGGCATGTTTGTGTCTGAGGGCTGGAGGAGAGTGAAGGACGGGGAGAAGAGGAGGTGAGGTCAGAGGTGTAATGGTGGTTGGGGATGGGCTAGGCACAGCCTTTCTGCCATTGTGAGGACTTTGGATTTTACTAAGTGAGAAGATGGTCCTTGCAGGGGTTTGAGTAAAGGACCTGACTTAGATATTAAAGTAGGACTTCAGCTGCTCTGTGTCAAGAGCTGTGAAGGGTCTGCTTCCAAGCCAACAGGTTCTCCTGCTCCAGCTGCACAGATGCTGGCAGATGTGAGACTCCTGGTCAGACAGAAAGGACTTTCTTTCTCACGGCAGACAGTGCAGCTTGAGCTTCCCGTTCCCATCTACTCCCCTGCCCCAGGTTTCTGCCTGAGCAATGGGAGGATGCGGTTGCTGTCAGCCGAGCTGAGCTGGGGAACATGGTGGGAGGAACACGTTTGGTTGGAAAGAGCAGAAGTTCTGGGCATGATGGCTCAGAAGGCCAGCCTGTGGACGCTGTGGTTGGCATCCACGGATCAGACCTGTCTGTCCAAAGCCATGGCTCTCGTGATGGCAGAAACACTTGTTTGGTCAGGAGGGAAGGTGCCATGCAGAAGATGCCCTCAGCCGCGGCTCCACCTTTCCAGCCACGTGTCCTCTCATGCCACAGGGTTGACTCTCTCTTTCAGTTCCTGAAACTCCTGACTCCTGCGGGGCTGTGCCCGGAGGCGCAGAGCAGGCCACCTTGCCAGCCCAGACAAGTGCAGTGTCTGGTGAAGGTGTGCTGAGGAGATGGGGGACCTGGGGGACGTGGGCTGTTAGCTAGCTGCCGCAGTGGGAGGGATCCCTAGACAGGTAGGGGCATGTGTGGTTTGGAGGGGGGCTGGTTCTTTAAAGAGCTCCATGGTCTAGAGAGTCCCTCCTTTCCACCCCGCACCAGGCACATGCATAGAATTGTGCATATAGTGGAGGCCCATACTGGCTTGAGGCACCAAGAGGGGGCCAGGTTGGGGAGTGGTGTCCTGTTAGTGACTCCTTCCCAGGATGAGGGAGAGGAGATGGTATTCCAGAGGCAGCAAAATGGGGAGGAGACCAGGAATGTGATTTTCTTCCTCTTTTGAGCCCCCTGCTGTGAGCAAAGTAATTGCAGGTCTGAGCCAGGCCTGGCTTCCTGCCTTCAAGTGCTATGGACAAGTGCTCCTCTGTGGGTGTCTCTGCCAGGGCCTGGAGCTGCTTTAGGGCCTCATCCTGGAATATTTATGAGCACGGGGTCTGTGCCAGAGATTGTTCTCCTAAAGACTCTGACTGGAGATAGATGCTCATTTTGGTGCCTCTGCCGACCAACCAGAGCACAGTCTGCTTTTGTTTTTGTGTTTTTCTTTAAGGAAGGGTGAGATGGAGTGGCTTGAATTTTTGAGGCTGAGTAATGGATCTACAGTTATAAAGTATAACTTCAGGACACCCCTTTTCTTCACATTTTTAAAGAAAAAAAGTTGCTTTTCTTTCCTTATATCCGGTTGTGTCTGTTGGATGATTGGATGCTGTTGCTGCAAATGCACATCTAGAAAATGCTCTGTATCTGGCGCGATGCTTTCATGTCTATTTACCTGACTGCCCAATGAGAACCCACTTGCAGCTGTGCTGTGATGCTTCTCCAAACAGCCCTCAGGTCTGAGTGGGATGCTTTTTGCCGTAACTCGGGGAACAGCAGTATTTATAGCTGTCTTTGCTCAAAGACCCTCTCCTGTGAGGGGGTTGAGGGGTTGACTGTAATAAGAAACTCATACAGAAGCTGGGGAGGTATTTGATCTCGGTGATTTAAAGGACTGCCGTCTCTAGGGCTGCTCTATGGGGCGGTGTGAAGCCCTGGATCTTTGGGGGTTGCTGTGGGCCTCAGAGAATCAGTGTGCTTTGTTAGCTTTCAGGGGAAGAATGTGTGGAGGGGGAGTGGGTGGAAGAAAGGAGGTAGTCTGTGGGTTGGCTCAGGGGAAGGCTGAGCTCCCCGCTCACTGCCTATGTGGCCTTGAGCAGGCCTTTTTTTTTTTTTTTTTTTTT
>ML105870.1:0-13544 GCA_003697995.1 Taxidea taxus jeffersonii | reverse complement strand
TTTTTTTTAAAGATTTTATTTATTTGTCAGAGAGAGAGGGAGAGCGAACCAGCACAGGCAGACAGAGAGGCAGGCAGAGGCAGAGAGAGAAGCAGGCTCCCTGCCGAGCAAGTAGCCCGATGTGGGACTCAATCCCAGGACGCTGGGATCATGACCTGAACCGAAGGCAGTTGCTTAACCAACTGAGTCACCCAGGCATCCCGAGCAGGGCTTTTCTATCAGTGCCTGGTGTTCTTCCTCTGAGGAGTAAGCCCCAGTGTGTGTGTGTGTCAACGGTGCCACTTCCCAGTTGGGGAGGGATCTTAAGGGCTCTGTCCCGTCGTCATTCTCATTCGTCTGTCCCACATGACTTTGGGTAAGGAGACCACCTAGGCAGGAAGTGCTGGCCATAGAGACGGAGCATCAGGATAGGTCTCCCTAGCCCCACCCAGCCCCTTCTCACTGCTTTGCTGCCCTCAAAGGGACACCTGCCCCCACCGTGCATGCAGGGCCTGGCACTGGGTAGGTGTGGGCTCTGCTGCCATCATATGGGACACTCAGCTTTTCTGTTCTTTCGTGTTACTCATATTTTAAATGCTTGCTGAATTGGTGTTCCACATGCCTCCCCTTCCCAATTAATGGATTGTTATGTGTCTATGAAAGCTGGACCCTGTCTGGGCCCTCTCTTCCCACTGCTGCATGAGAGGCTCTGATCAGATGATTCTCAAGGTCTCTCCAGCTCTGAAGGTCTGGATTCCTTTACCTAGGAATCCTCAGGGGTCCCTGTCCTGGTCATGCAAAAGGGGGATAAACTTTTCTCATGTCCCAGAGCCTCAACCCTATCATTATAGAAAAGAGATGCTGTGATGGTTAGTTATATGTCAGCTTGTTGGGGCCAAAGTACCCAGACACTTGGTCAAACATGATTCTGGATGTTTCTGTGAGGATGTTTTTGAATAGGATTAACATTAATCCTTTGGACTTTGAGTAAAGCAGATGGCTCTCAATAATGTGGGTGGACCTTATCTAATCAGCTAAAGTCCTGTCTAGAACAAAGACTGAGCTCTGTAGAGCAGGAAGAATTCTGCCAGCAGACTGCCTTTGTACTAGAACTATAGCATCAGCTCTTCCCTGGTCTTCAGCCTCCAGATCTTGGACTTGCCAAACCCCACAACTGCATGAGTCAATTTCTTAAAATCTCCAACCACCCCCCCCCCATCCCATTGGTTCCTCTGGTTCTGTTTCAGAGCAACCAAATTGTTTTCATGACTCTGGGGAGCCCTGACTAATATAGACAACGTAGTTGGGTCTTTTTATGAAATGTTTGTTAGACTTGTTCCCAGGTAAAGCAGTTTGAGCCTCATCTTGATTTGGGTGGGAGTCACTGAAGGGTCAAAAGTGGAAGAAGGACATGATTGGATCTATATTTTAGAAAGATGCTGGGGAGGGTCAGACAGTGGGTGGGGAGCCTGATGGTAGGGGAACCTGTGTATTTATCCAGGTGGGAAATGATGAATCTGATGGCAGAAATGCGATGGAAAGGTGTCTGGAGTGGGCAGACATTTAGGCAGAGGAACCTAAGAGGAATCAGGACTGTTTGCCTGAGGGATGAAGGAGAGAGTCAGAGTGAATCTCCTTCCTGGTCTGCGTACCCTGTGGGTGCCGCGTGCCTTGTCCGGGAGCCCAAAACAAAGAGCAGGTTGATAATGCCAAGAGGGAACATTCAGTGTCTGTCACCAGGACTAGGCGAAGGGGGTAAACATGTCTGGTGCCAGCCAAGAAAAATTAAAAAAGCCCCTGAGAAGATCCCACATGAGGGAACAGGCGAACGGCTGGTGCTAGAGAGAGTGGGGGGATGGTTCATGTCCGTGTGTGTGCATGCACACTCACCTATATTGAGAGTGGTCACACATGTACCCATGTGCCCTTAGGAGTAATTGAATCTCTATAAACCTGCCATCAAGTATCTCATGTCGGCTTCACGGATCCCCACCCTCCATCCCTGTGACAGCTTTACTGTGCACTGACGGAGGAGAGGGAGGGCCCCCTGTCAGCAGAAAGGCTCAGTGTGCTCCGAGGGAGAGAGGCCATGGTTCTGGCCTGATGTGTTCCCATTGGGTGCCCTTTGGGCCCCACCTCTAGATGGCATACCCAAGGCCAGATGGGCCCCAGGCTTTCTGGTGTGACCTGGAACAGGGCCCTCCTCCCCCTGGCTGACCGGCCTCCAAGGCAGAGCTCTGACACTGGGGTTATAAATGCATCTGTCTGGGTGCATTATCTAAATTGTTATGTATTACCCTGGGTAATGGCAAAAGTAAAAACCGCTGTTAGCTCAGTGAATAAATCCTTGGTGTTGATCAATCATTGCATGCCGTAGACTCTTTTAATAGGCACAATTTACACGGAGGCTTGGCAGACTGCTCTGGCTTCTAATTGCAGATGGAAAACGGATGCCGATCTCTGCTGTGCCATAAAAATGTAAACTATAAATGACTTAAATGCTCGTGTGGTCCCTTCTCCACCCAGCACTCATTTTCGCCTCGTATTCAGATACAAATCGGAGAAAAAACTACTCTCCTGCGAGATAATAACTTTCATGATGCGAGACTCCCTGCATCTCCCATCTGAGGCCCCACATGCTTCCTGCAGCCGTGGTCTCCACAGGTCTCTGTCCTTGGGGGGAAGCATTGTAGTGAGATCTGCAGACAGTCCCCCAGCTCTTAAGTGCTATCATGTTATTGCAAACTCTTAAGGACTCTGAGTTACTGCCCCTGCGCTCATGAATACCTCTGTGGGCCAAGGAGATGGGAGGCTTTCCGAAGAGCTTTCCAGCATGGAGCCCCAGGAGAAAGTGGATTTTCAGGACAGCTGTGTGCCGCTGATGATGGGCTGAAAACAGGTGAGCAGAGGTGACTCAGATACGGTTCACCTACAGGCTTGCTGGGAGCCAGGCTCTCTCCACTCTGTGTGTAGCTCCCAGATACCAGCAAGTCCCCTTCTGTTAGAAAGTGGCCTGCCCAGGGCTAGAGCCGTGGTATGTACCTGATGCTCTAATATGGTCTGGGCAGGCTGTGCATGTGAGTGGATTTTAACTCCTGTACCAGGAGCACTCAGGAAGTATGTGTGACCACTTTGGATGAATTGGGGTAGTAGGAACTCTCCTCTCTTTGGGGCCCCCAAATTTTTACTTGTCCACACGTTGCTATGTCTGATTCCACCCCCCCCCCCCCCCCTCACCCACGGCTGCCCCGCCGCCAAGGCACATCTTTGGCATTTACATCTGGAAGACCCTCATGAAAGTCCAGGAAAGAAAGCTACCTGTGAGCTCTTCTCCTTTATTAATGCATTAGTTCAGACTAAAGTGTGGAATGCTGAAGGCTAAACGTGAGGCTGTGCTGTCCAACACACTCATTTCTGGGGCAAGTGATACAAAGACCGGAGAGGGAGTACTCCTCACCCAGCCACACAGCTGAAAGAGCTGGAACCTGGGCACAGACCTCTCTGTAAAAGAAA
Source organism: Taxidea taxus jeffersonii (assembly GCA_003697995.1). Lineage (NCBI taxonomy): Eukaryota > Metazoa > Chordata > Mammalia > Carnivora > Mustelidae > Taxidea > Taxidea taxus. The sequence continues at coordinate 10,052 of ML105870.1, read as the reverse complement.
ACATGCTGGTGTGGCTTGAAGAATATTGGACGACTTTATTATTAATGTGTTTCCTCACCCACCCCATGGGAGCTACGTCTTGGACCTTTGTAGTCCAGCCCAGAAGTGGACCTTCTGACAAGACACATGAGAAGAGCCCCTTCTCCCTGCTTGGGCCCCTCTAAGGGCTAATATCCTCCAGAACCCGGTGGGACACCGGCAGCTTAGGGAAGTGCTGAGTCGGGAGTCAGGCAATGAAGAATCAGGAGAGGAAGGCTTTAGCCTTCCTCGGTGATCTCTGCCAGTCAGTGGGAGACGTGAGTCTGGGAAGGCCCTACCTGACCTGTTGGTCACCCCATCCTGACTGCTAGACACCAGTGTTCACCAGGGATAAATGGGTCAGGGAGCAGACATGGAATTTTGCAGATCTCACCCCCAGGGGAGGGGACCCAGGCCATGGGCAGTGAGAGGAGAGACTGTTCTGCAGGGTGGAGCTACCTTCTGGAAGGCCTTACAGAGGGGTGCTGGGGCTGCCATCCAGTGAGTGATGCTGGTGGCGGGAGTGGGGGAAGGTGCCCAGAAATCAGCCCCCATGAGGAACTTCACACTGTACTAGGTGTCCCTGGAAAAAGTGGACTACCTCAGAAGGGGTCTCCCCTGAAGAACCACTAGTTTGTGAAAAGAATTTTTTGTGTGGTGGTGAAAATATTGTCTCTTTTATTAACAAGAAAAATTTATTGGATGCCTACTGTGTGGCAGCTCTGCTAGGCATTGGGGATACCTCAGTGATTATGCTAGAGCCTCCCGGCCGTTCTGGAGTAACTGAGTGGTGCGAGAGACGAGGAGCCAACAAACCACACAGAAGCATTTGAAAAGCCCTGTGCCACTCACATTGGGCCGAGAAGGCCAGGGTCTCATTATTTGCCACTCTTCTGTTTTTTCCTCCGTTATGGCCACAGCGGGAGTCAGAAGGCAGTGAGGGTGCTGGTGGGGAGGGGAGCCCTGACACTTCTGAGTGAGGGCCCTGAGCGAGGATCAAAAGAGTCTGCTGCCTACCTGAGAACTGGGCTGGCTTCTGTCCCCACCTTCTTGGCTTGGGACCACTTTCTGAAATACAAACACACTGAAGAGGGCAGGTGGAAATTCTTCAGACTGAGGGAAGCTGGCATTGTTTTCCTTGAATCTTAAGGAATAATTGCCATTTGACCCTGGATTGGCCCTTGCTTTTCCAAGTCTGTGTCCCATTTGTAACAGGAGTGTGGACGGGATGCCCTTGAGGGTGGAGCTGCCCCATGTCTGATAGTCTGGGCCTCTGCCTCCCCTTTGTAGGGAGCACCTAATGCCCCCCATCCCTCAGCAGGTCCCTGGTCTGGCCCCTAGCACCTCTGCGCAAGAAGTCTGCAAGGGACAGCTGCCCTGTGCCCGGTGTCCTGGCCCTGTCTCTGCGGGACAGAGACAGAGCCTGCTGGTACAGCTTTCAGTGCCATGAGCTGATTCCGTGGCCCCAGGAGGTGCTGAAGCTGGGCGCCAAGGGGGGCCCCGGGGAGCCCTGAGCAGACTCCGTGTTTACCGGGTGGCTTTCCCTGAACACCATGTGTCCCCAACATCTGTCCCACCCACTGCTCTCACGTAGTACTGCTCCTTGCCAGAATCCTGGTCCCAAAGAAAAGGAGCTTGGGCTGGAAGCTCTTGGCCTCCACCTCTCACAAAACCTGGAGTTCTGGGCCCTGCCTGCCCTGAGCCTCAGTTTAGCTCTCCTCCCGCACATGAAGCACTTAGCCTCTTGATCGGGGCTTCCTGGGTTTGAGCTCCTGCCCTGCTCACTGTATAGTATAGCTGATCTGGGTCTCAGTTTGCTCATCTGCAAGATGGGGACAACGAAGCCTCATTTGGACAAGGCGGGGAGTCAGTGAGGGAGTGTATGGGAAGCCCTTACCATATTTTCTGATGTGGGATTTGCACCCTCCAAATGCCAGCAGCTTGGTGGTTATTACTAATAAGACCTTGTAAAGTCTGAGCACAGAGGAAGGAGAGCTGCACCGTGTGGACGTCCCATGGTACAGGAGGCTTCTGGCCTGTGCTGCCTGCCTTGTGTCTGTCCCTCCCACTGTGGGCAGCCTGTGGACGGTGCTGCCCTCCCTCAGGGAGACCTGCACGGTGCCTCAGGCAGGACCCACATCCGCTGGATGTCCTCTGTCCTGGGAGGTGAGGGCGTCTTTACCTGGAGATCACCGATGGTATCAGATGGGTTTTAAGGCTGCTGGGCAGCCTTGGTCTGGCCCCAGTGGATGGCTGGTCATTGGCAGACATGCTGAGGTTGGACCCAAGTCTGGGTAGCACACAGCTGGCTGTGTATTACAGCATCTCATCAGTGCAGGGCTCTCTGTTTGGCGTCTCATGGTGTCCTCTGTGAACGAGCTCCATGTTGTGGCCATAGAGCGGTAAAGACCCAAATCTCAGCTCTGTAGCCTCAAGACAGAAGCTTGGGTTTTCTGAGCCTCAGTATTGTCATCTATAGAATGGGGATGGTAACCCTCATCTTGCAGGATTGTTTTAAGACTTTATTTCTGTTGAGCAAACATACCCACGGCCAGGGATTTGCCCTTTCTGAGGAAACCTTTGCGATCGCATACAAAACCATTTGAACTAGACTAAGAGTTGTAGAACTGGTAGGAGACATTTGGCAGAGGGGAAATAAAGGCCCAGGGAGGGCTGGCACTTTGTCCAAGGTCAGCCTGCCCAGGAGCCCTGCTGTTGTCAGATCCTTTCCCTTCAGGTCCTCAGTGTGTGTTTGTAAGCAGGAGCTTGGAAAAGTGACCACAGTTTTGTTTCTCCAGTAGTTTTGTTTCCATTTCCTATCTCGGGTTCATTAAAAAAATTTCAGCCAAATTCAGTCAAGGGTGTGCTGACCCAAACCAAAGATGTGTGCGTCTGGCGGTGGGCCTTCAGACACACCCATGGAAATGATGGGTCCCCAGAAAGGTGCTTTACTTTCTCCCAGGGGTTCACTCTGCAAGGGTAGAGGGGCAGAGGCTGTGACAGGCTCCTCATCCGCTACTTGTCCAGCTCGCTCAGCTGTTATTCCTCCTGTCTGAGCCTCAGTGTGAGAGGAAAACAGACAAATAGCTCAACCATTTAGGGATTCTGTTATTGTTAATATTCCAGATGGCTATTTCTAATCTCCCTCTGCCTCCCAATGGATGTTCTTGTTGGTGGGGTTGATACATGACAAGGAGGGCATTAATTTGTCCTTCATGAGCAAAACAAGGGAGAAGAGAGAGATGAGATAGCTGGTGGTCGGAGAGATGTCCAAGGAAGTTTTAAAAGCTTTTTTTCAGTGTGATGTATGATGTAACCCTTTTTGAAATCTTTAGTAGTATCAGTCTTGCTGGGTGGACTCCATGAGGTAGTTCACTCTGTCGGGGTAAGGCTGGGCACAGAAGCGGCTCCTGGGGCCAGGAGCGGAAGTGAGGTGTGGCCAGGTTGGGCACTTGCTGCTCGAAATGGAGGAAATACCAGGCATGGAGTCAGGGAGGTTAGATCCGAGACTGTGGCTGCCGCTAGCTGCCAGTGACGAAGGCGATGCTCCCCTCCCTGCAGGTGCCCAGACTTGTTGGTCCTAGAGATGACAGTGATCGCAGACCCACCTCCTCTTCAGCATCTCTGTTCCCCCAGCATCCCCCCTGGGGTGGGAGGAGATTAAGTTCCTAACCCCACTGGCAGAGTATTGATGAGTTCTCTTGGATGAATTCAAACCTCAGCCCTTCAGTATGCTTGACATGAGGATATATTGCTATGGAAAATATTGGAGTTGGGAACTATTAAAGTGTTTTCTGAAGCCAGGCTGTGGACTTCAGATTTATAGGGAAGGGTTTTGTTAGGGGGGAAAGCGCCGAGAGCATAAAAGCCGACCCTACCCAATATCTTTCCCAGACAGAAATGATATTTCAGTAGGTAAAATAAATAGTATATGGAAGGGCTTGCAAATACATCATTGTGCCCTTTATGTACTGTGTGGGGTGTGTATGTGCTGAATGTGTCCCAAGGCTCAGAAGGCAGAAAAAACTAAATGGACAAAAAAATTTGCCTTTCCATGAAGGGCCATCTTTTCTCTGCTTCCTCTCTCTGTCACAGAATGCTGTGGAATTTGAGGACTGGAACTGCCACTTGTTTCTTGTTGGATTGGTCACAGGGACAGGAGGGTAGTGGCTGGAGTCTATGCCTCAGAAGTTCTGGCTCCTCATGGCCTTCGGCCCCCCCTCCGCACGATGAAACTCTAGGGCTGGGCAGGCTGAGCATGAGATCTTCTTCACTTCCCGAGGCCCTCCCTTCTCCATTAGCTCACTGTTCCTATTCAGGGAGGTCTGCGAGCCAAGAGCTGTCTCCTTGTTTTCCAGATGGGCACAAGGGGCCCATAGATAGCAGGTGAGGACCCCCCTCCCCAACTCAGAGGCTTCCCCACTTGACACTGCCCATGCCCAGGGCGCCACTTTCTCTTGGTTGAGAGCCTCGATTCCTGAGACAGAGGCATGAGAGTGATCATAGGAGCTCCATGCTGCAGGCATGGTGTGGTGATAGCTTTTCTGGTGCTGAATGGAGTTCCAGGGGTTACTGCTGATAGAGTCACAGGTAAGACTCGGGGCTGGTGCTGAGGCTTGCCCTTCAGCTGTGTATGTCAGTAGAACTTCGAAAAATGAGTGTTGGTTCTTGTGGTGTCAGCCTAAGGACTGCATCACAGCCAAATGACCAACAGGCCAGGTGGAGGGGTGGGACAGTCAGCGTTGCCTTAGACTCGGTAGTGGGTCAGCTAGTGTCCCTCTCAATTCATGTCCATCTGGATCTTGGCAGGTGGCCTTTTTTGGAAATACGGTCTTTGCAAATGTCACTGGTTAAGGTGAGGTCACACTGGATTAAAGTGGGAAATAAATCCAGCTACTGGTATCTTTATAAGAAGAGGAGAGGGCACATAGAGATGCAGGGGAGAAGGCCAGGTAGAGGCAGAGGCAGTCCCAAGCCAAGGCATGCCAGGAGCCCCCAGAGGTGAGAGGAGGCAAAGAAGGATCCTTCCCTAGTGCCTTCAGAGGACATAGTGCAGATGCCTAGAATTTGGACTTGTGATCTCCCACGCTGTGAGGGAATACATTTCTGTTGTTTTAAGCCACCCACTGTGTAGTGGGAAACCACATCATTTGTGGTTCCTCTGGAATCTAAACAGGTAGAGAGGGGCTGGTTCTGGGTCTCCCTCTTTGAGGAGGGCAGATGGAGTGTGGGGGTTTAGCCAAGAGGGTAGAGTTTGAGAAAATGAGAATGTTCTAAACTGGGTTTTCTGTCTTGGAAGTTGTGTTAGTCTTCTATATGGAAACAGAACCAATAGGAATATATAAATGAAAGGATTTGTTTTGAGGAATTGGCTCATGTAATTACGGAGGATGAATGAGAAGTCCTACAATTTGCTGTCAACAAGCTGGAGCCCCAGGAGAGCTGGTGGTGTGACTGAGTCTGAGTTTGAAGCCTGAGAACCAGGAGCTCTGAGAGCAGGAGAAGATCCTTGTCCCAGCTCAAGCTTTCAGGCCAGAAGCCAGGGATTCCTCCTTCCTCTGTCTTTTTGCGCTTTCCAGGCCCTCAATAGACTGGATGATGCTCACTCGCATTGGTGAGGGAAACTGCTTTACTCAGTTCATCAATTCAGTGCCCATTTCATCTGGAAACTTCATTCCATCTGGATACTTTCCAACGTGCTGTTTTGCCAGCTATCTCGACACCCCATGGCCCAGTCAAGTTGACACACAAGACTGACCGTCACAGGAGCTGTGGTTAAGAATGGTATAACTCCCGCAGAGTGAACAGTGGAGCTTCTGTGGCACACTGATGAGTGTGGGGTAGGAAGACCCAGGCTTGCCTCCTGGAACTTTATGATGTATGCCGTGGGTCACTTCCATATTCATGCCATGTTTTGTTTTAAAATTACTTCCATTTCCTCTTTCCATAACCTCCTTCCCAAACTCTCATAGGATCCACACCATTCTCATTCTGAGAATCCAGTAAGTCCCTCTGGCCTTATAGAAGTTTATTTTGGTCTGTTTGGAGAGAAAGGGGAGGTTGTCTGGAATAAATGGAGGAAGAAAGCACTGATTTTTTTTTAAGAGAAATGAATTCTCTCCTTTGTTGATTTTTTTCTTACATTTTTACATTTTGAGGATGCCAAAAATAAGAGTTTTTTCACTAAAAGTCTGGTATACATATGGTATGTATTCACAGTTAGATTTAGGTCTGTAAAGGATGCTGGGGCAACAGAAAAACCAAGAAGGATATTTGGCTCATGTGTGTAAGGCCTATGCCCCACATGTTGGTTTTTAACTTTATTGTTTGAAATTTGAAGTCATTCTCATAAAAACACTGTCAAGCCTTCGGAACAGTCTTCCTAGAACTATTTAACTCAATGAAATAAGAACTTGATAGGGAATCTAGGCTTGGGGATATCTGAATGTAAGAAATACACAGTACAAAACACAGAGATGGGAAAAGCTATATTTCAGGATCTAAATAGTATAAATTATAAAATTGAATTTTCTCCAAAGCTCTGGAATTTGAAGTATTTTCATTTCTTGGTTGGGATTATTATTCTCCAGTCCTTCTAGGATTCTTTCTTCCTTCCTTCCTTTTTTTTTTTTTAAAAGATTTTACTTATTTATTTGAGATAAGGAGAGAGAGAGTGTGTGCGTGCATAAGCAGGGGGAGCAGGAGGCAGAGGGAGAAGCAGACTCTCCACTGAGCAAGGAGCCTAATGAGGGGCTCATGACCTGAGCTGATGGCAGATGCCCAACTGACTGAGCCATTGAGGCGTCCCAAGATTCTTCCTTATTTCTGTTCCCTAGCTGATCCCTCTGTATCACCTGATTAGTTTAACACAGAGATCTTCTAAGACCCAAGTGAGAAACAGCATGAATTTCAGGGGCACCTGGATAGTGTAGTCAGTTAAGCATCCAATTCTTGGTTTTGGCTCAGGTCATGATCTCAGGGTCATGAGATCGAGCCCTGCATTGGGCTTTGCACTGAGTCTGGAGTGTGCTTAAGATTCTCTCTCTCTCTCTCTCTCTTCCTCTCCCTCTGCCCCCCACCTGTCCCCCACCTGCTCACATGCTCTCTCTTTCTAAAAAACAAAAAAGAAAAAGCATGAATTTTAAAGTTGCCAGAATACAGCAGACACCCCATCAAGCTCCCGAAAGCTGAGTTCAGAGAAGCCAGAGTTATTTCTGAGAGGCCACAGCTTTGGAGGTTTCTCTTTGCATCTCATCTTGGCTCCGTATTTTCTGATTTCTGTTCAGTGATAAAACACACTTCCAACACTACATCCGGCTGCACCAACAACTGGCCAAAGCAGCGGAGTTGGGGGCAGCAGCAAGACCACAGAGGAGAAGTCAGCATTTCCTGTCTGGAGAGCTTGCTGCATGTCAGGCCCTGTGCCCACTGCTGCACCCTGTGTCACAGACTCCAGTTGTGAGACAGGTCATGTTATACCCATTACAGAGATGGAAATGAAAAGTTGGGTTAACCTCTGCAACATTGTACCTCTGGTGTCCTCAGAACCCCTCTCTTCCTTCCTTCCCTGCTAGTGACTGTCTCAAACTGGGGAAATGCTAAGCTGCATCATCGGGAACCTGGAGGGAGACAGAAGGTGGGAGCTGCAGTTCACCCTTGGAACATCCTGTTCCTTCTTGTGAGCCCAGGAGGCAGACTCTCACCATATGGGTGCAAGACTCAGAGAACACTGGGCCAAAGGGACTGTGTACTGTCCCCCACAGGAAACAGCCTTAGCATGGGCAGGGCACAGGGGCTAGTCAGCAACCTGACATGCAGTGTTTTTCCACAACCCTCTTCAGTCCTTTAATGAGAAAAAGGATCCCGTCATCCTTCTGGAGATAATTTAACTGAAATCAGAACTCCTTAATACACTTTTGGAATTGTTAATTAAAAAATACATGCCCCACAACATTTTCACTAAGTACCCCAAATGACAGATAAATTGTATCTTCTGCCTTGAATTCCCTTCGGTGGGACACATTAGTAAAGCCAGAGAAACAGTACAACAGCTCTGCAGCATCAATTAGGCTGAGGGAAAGGAGAGCCCCAGACAAATGGGTGAGTTTTCTTCCCTTTTTCATGTCAGGTCTTGTGTTGGGGGAATATCAGCTTTGATGCTGCCTCTTCTTGCTTTTCTTTCTCTTGGATAATCTCAACGGTGTTAGTCAAAAGGCTTGGACACCCTTCTAGAAGATCTCACTGGACATGCTAATGTTTTTTACGGGCCTCAAATAAATCTGGTTAAAAGGCTGGAATTCCTAGGAAGTGAATGTGAGTCATGTTTTCCTTCTGTTTGGTTATGCTGTAAATCAAACTAGATTTTACATGTGGCACATAAAGAGAAGACATTCTTAGACCATGAAGATATGAAGAGCCTTGTTCGTCGTTCTTCATTCTTTGTTAATGAGGAACAACATACAGTTCTCAAGTGTGTGTGTATGTGTTTGTGTGTGTGCATGTGTGCACGCATGCATGTGTACATGTGGGGATAGCCACCATATCCCTGAGGTGGCTGTGGTGTCCTCAGGTGTTGGATACCTGTGTCATGGGGGCCATTTCGAAGGGTCCCAGGGAGGCATCTCTTCCTACCTGAACTTTTTTTTAAAATTTATATATTTATTTGACAGACAGAGATCACAAGTAGAGAGAGAGGCAGGTAGAGAGAGAGGAAGGGAAGCAGGCTCCCTGCTGAGCAAAGAGCCCATGTGGGGCTCAATCCCAGGACCCTGAGAGCATGACCTGAGCTGAAGGCAGAGGCTTAACCCACTGAGCCAGCCACCCAGGTGCCCCATCTCCCTACCTGAACTTTTGCTGTCCAAATTTATATTAGTAATTCAGATAAACATTTTGAGGTAGGGCAGGTGTCCTTTGCTATCTAAACTCTAAGTGCTTTGCCTTCCAACTTTAAGGAACTAAATAGATCAGATAATTAAGTGTCCTTCTCAGTCTGGGAGAAGCATAAGTTCTTTCCATCCAACTATATAAGTTTGAATATCAAGGGATATTTGTAGTTTCTTTTTCTGGGCATTTCTTAACAATAAGGACAATATACACAAGTGGAATTTGGTGCAACGCAGGATAGACTCAGAAGCTCTTTGTAAGAGAGGGGTCTCTGCTGCTACAACTAAATGGGATGGTGCCTCCAAAGCTGGCCGTGGGAAGAAAGCAGGTGGCTGGCAGCCTGTGGGATTTGAGATGTGCCAGAGAAGATTCCTATGTCTTCCAATAACTTGGTGCTAAGCCTAAACTAATCTCTCCAAAGTCACATGGTTTGTAAGAGGCAGAGCTGGGACTCAAACCAGACAGCCTGACTCTCGGATCTGTGCCCTCAGCCACTGCATGGTTGACTGGTGAACTTGGGCAAGTCCCTCCTCTTTCTGGACCTCAGAGTCCATCCCTCTGTAAAATGGGGGGGTTAGATGCCAGAATTTCCTTATGTCTCACAGTCCTAGTACTCTGTGGCACTAGGAACACTGTGACATGCTGCTCTGTACCCAGAGTGAGCCAGAGTTGGGGTAAAAGCAACTCTTTGATCTCCTCCTTCTCTTGTGCCCCAGACAAAGGAGGACAAAGGAGGACGCTGCCCCTTGACATACTGCATGGGCTTATCGTGAAAATTATGTCTGTGTAAAATAAAAAGGGTTGTTGGGGAGAACAGGCCCATAAATTTACTCGCAGGGAAAAATTAATTTGTTAAAAATCTATTTCACATGTAGCCTTTTTAGGAGTCTGCTGAAAATTTATTATTCTTCTGCCTTGTCTTTGCTCCTATCAAGCCTGGTTTCTGGAGCCAGTAAATACCATTGCTGGATTGTCCAAAACTGGTACAGGCTTGCAGGAGTGTGTGTACACCTTCCTGCCTTCTGCTGGTGGGGCTTGGGGCATGGTGCAGGGTCTGCAGTGGCCCAGGCACCGTGAAATCTGGCTTCCAGTCCTGCACCCACCATTTGCCATCTGTGTGACCTTGGGCAAGTCACTTGGTCTCACTGCCC
>RCUC01146780.1:0-50001 GCA_003697995.1 Taxidea taxus jeffersonii | reverse complement strand
TTATAAATGGTAATTTGCAAGAAGGATAATCATCATCTTCAGGTCATAGGCCAGCAGAGGATCCTGAAATCTGCTTACTTGTAACTTGATTACTCCTTCTGAGATCCATGAGAACTTCCTAACTTCAATTTCTTAGCTATACTACCTGGATTTTGCATTGCTTAGGATGTACAAAGTTGAAGCACTCCCTCTTGGGGGTCAGAGGTCAAACACCAGATCTATTACAGTAAAGAGAATGGGGGGGGGGGCGGGAAGCAAGCTCACAGGAATCAGAAAGACTCTTAATGGTCACAATTCCAAGTCTTTGGGAAATTCTGTGATCATTTGTCTTGGGAGACTACATTTTACATATGAAGTTGCCAGAGAATGATAGATTAATGATAAATGAATTAGGGGGGAACGACTTTGATTTTGCCCAAACTTTATAATCATAGGTAGGATAAGGATACAGTCAAGCTCCTAATGAAAATGGAGAAGATCTCACTAATAGATATATTTCCTTCCTATTGAGAGGAATACTTGTCAATGGAGGAAGAAGACAGCAGGAAATTGGTAACCTAACAAAGGTATCAAAAACTACCAGAATATTCAATTCTAAATGGCTAATAACCTCCTGGAAGTCCTAAGAAATACTACTAATAAATTCTAATTCAAATATCTACAATTATTGAAGGATTTGTTGGTTTTTTTTTTAAGATGATACCAACAAACTTTATTAACACTTCATGAAGCAGGCAGTCTCCTTTCAGAAAACTGCCCAGAATTTCTATTTAGAATTAATCACTGCCCAAAACAGTGGCAAAACAAATTGTGATTCAATAGATCCTGTCACTAATAAACTGGAGCCCTGAAAACTGACAAAAAGAAGTAGAGCAAACACTTACCAGCTTGTGAAGTAAGTCATCTTTCTTATTGTACTGAGAAAAAATCCAACTTTTGATGGTTTCAGCCACTTTTAACAGGATGCCTTGCTGAAGGAGATGAATGACATTGTATAGGATTTATTAAACCACACCCAAACAGCAGAAAAACTCCAAATAACTTATTTCTAATTAATCAGAATTTTTATTAGAAAAAGGGAAGAAAAAAATCATCTAGGTTATATCCTTTGTCAATATGTCTCATCCTCCTTAATAATTCCCAGATTTACTTGCATATCAGAAGTACCTGGAGATTTTAGTTAGAAATATTCTTGGGTCCCCAAACTATAGGTTCAGATTAATTTAAAATTAAGTTTTGAATGAGACCTGAAAGCAAGTTTTCTAAAGAGCACTCAAGTTATCCTGGTGCAGCCCATTTATTGGGTACACTATATATTAGCTATGTCAAGATGATGATAGTATGTATTTCAAAATGAAAACCATAAGATGCCCCAAGTTCTCAAATACTAAGTACATTTCATTCTACAATGCTAAGGTAGAAAGACATTTTAATCAATTTTAGAAAAAGTATCTCATACTGAAATAAAAGTTATATGACTGAATCAACCAAAAATTCAAATTACCTTAATGTTAATAGCCCATTTCCATGCTAGTAAATGGTGTTTACATTCATTGAGTGGTTACTATATCCCGGATACTGAAAAAGGGTCATAGGAACAATGATGAATACACATAACTGTTGTTTTCAAGAACTTAGCATAGAAGAGATGGTATAAAAAATTACAAACCAATGTAAGGTCTGGGAAAGTGTGGGAAAAGAGGTCAAGAGTTACTAACACTGAAGCTATGCCCTAACAGATAAGCAGGAATATAACAAAGGAGGGAAGAACATTCTGGGCTAGAGAACAGGATGAAGAAAGGAGACAGCCATGGAAGCATGTCAGTGGCATGGTGGCATAGTCTGGGACATGCTAAGACCCAAGGGAAGAAGGGAATGATAATGACCACTGAAAGAGGTTTTAAAGGACTTTGATCCTATATGCCCTAATAGTTTAGATTTTATCTTATAGGCTGTGAGGAGCCACCAAAGACTTTTAAACAAGGAAATGAAACAATAAAAATCAGCATTTAAGAAAAATAACTGGCTACAGTGCAGAGGCAATACTGGCAGGAAATGACTGTAGCCAAGAAGCCTGATTAGGAGGATATTTAACAGTCCAGCTAAATAATGAACAAGGCCTCAAGTAGGGTAGCAAAAAAATAGTAATGGTATGAGAAGGTTAGATTTTAGAGACAAAAGCAGCTCACCTGATATATCATTTAGTGACCAAATTAATGTGGGAGTCATGGAAGGAATATCTTATTTGTTTTATACAGATGAATCTTGAGTTTCCTGGGGGCACAGGTCAGGTGAAAATGTTTAGCAAACATCCAAAACTCAGTGAAGACGGAGAATACACATAAGTGGCCAACGAGGACAAGAAAGTAGATGAGATCACTCAGAAAAATAGACCAAGCGGAGAAGAGGCCTGATGCTCAAACTTTATGGAAGGAACATTTGAGAATAACCACAGGAAAAGAAACTAGAAAAATATACAGAGAATGAATATTCACGACGAGAACTCCAGTAAGAGTACTCAATAAGTACTTCACAATAACATTAAAAAATAAAAGTTAAGGGCGATTAAGGCTAATGACAGTCATATCATGATCTCATATTAAATAAAAACTTTGCTTTCCAAAGAAAATAACTGGTACTTCACTACTTTAACAGAACTTTGGGGGCAATTATGAAAATATATCCCTGGAGAAGGAACTAAATAATACAACAAATCTTTCTAAAATTTAGCTGTCTCAGATTTAGAAAAAACTCCATTTAAAAAAAAAATAGCTCATACAGTTAAAATGTGTACTTTTCTATGAAAACCAAAGGAACTTTCTAGACATGTGGTAATTCTGAAAAACATTCTCTAGCTATTTCTCAATTTCTGAGGACTAGTAAATCTTAAACTCTCATTTTATTTATTTATAAGTTAACAACACTTCTATATATAAAAATATCTATCATAAATGAAAAGGATTAAATACCTGTAAAACTAAACTTTAAATAACAAGAAACAGCCAATGCCCATATCCTGCCTAAGACTATCCCTTGGCCCATTCTTTCCCTTTTGTTGCCAAGTAATCTCAAGTCCAAGTTTTAATCTATAAATAACCTATTTGCTATATCCTTCAGTTTTGCTTTCAAAACTCTTCCTAGGAACATTCACATTTGAAAGGGGCAGAGAAGAAAGAGTTTAAGTCCAGAGGACAACAAACTGGTTAATGATCCATGTAAGTTCTAACTCTCTAATTCCTACCCTGTATCAGTTAAAAAAACATTTCTCTGGTATTTATTCTACTCTTACAAATGGGCCCAACTTGATTACCTCACATTATAGAAGTTTTTCTGAGAAGAGGAGAAAAGAGACCTCCTTCCCTATCACCACAGAGTAAACAACTAATTGAAAACTTTAAAAGCCTCCTCCCAAAAATAATGATGTCTTATAATAAAATACTGATTAGACTAGAATGTTCAAGAGATGAGGTAATCTGGTTTATTTTTTCTATTAAATTAGAATTCCTTTTGTTAAAACTCAAATGTACTGTAATTATTTTATTTTATTTTATTAAATACGGCTAATAGAACATAAACAAATCTAGTAAATGCATTTTACAGACCCTAATTAGTGGAGATTCTGCCAGTATCTTAGCCTCACAGTGTTGTACAGCAACTGAGATATTTATTGCATAAGAGGATACTGCACAGATATAAAAGGGCATCACAAACTGAGGAAATATACCCACTCCATCACTGATCCTTGAAATTGCTTATGAAATATGTTATCAGTTTGCTTTCTTATAACTTCTGTTCTCTTTCAAAACTATATAAAGAAAAAATTCTAATTAATATAAAAGTACTAATGGTTGAGTTCTCATTAAGGTTTGCATGTATTTTTCTGGTTCCCTCCAAACAAGTTCAATATTTAAAGAATTAATATACTTTAATCCTCAATCATATTAATTTCTATTCATTATAGAAATTACTGAGATAGTACAGAATAGCAAGATCTCTATTTATCTAAACAGTTCTGTACTACTGATGAAATAAAAAATAAAGTCTTAACCAGTGTCGGAGAGGACATGAAGGTACTTATAAGATTTTTGTTGTTGTTGTTGTTGTTTTCTACAAGGGTAAGAGTAAAGGCAGTTTAAATAATCAATGAGGTGAAGAACAAAAGATTAATCATAGAGAATGAACATGCTTCCTTACTTTTGGCAGGGCTCTTGCAGGAGGCTTTTGTTGTCCCTCTGTCACTGTGCTTTTTTCCAGTTTTGGTGACAGAGAAGAGCATATTTCAAAGTCTGTGTGTCCCAGATCCTGTAAGTACTGGTAAAGTGGAGAATTCTAAAAGAGACATATAAAATGAAGCAAATTTCAATTTTGTTACTACTTCAAAAGTTTAGGAGGCAAAACTCAACACCAAACTTCACTATCATGACCAGTATGCATGAATTCTCTAAGGCTTCATCTTTTAAAAAGTGAATTATCTGTCATAATGCCAACTAACATTAAAAAATAAAATCTACAAACAATTCAACAGAGAGACCCAAAAAAGGAAAAACTCTAAACACAGATTTTTCTGAGTGGGTACCAGCAAGAAAAAATGAATTTAGGAATATAAATAGATTTGTTAAGCAATTTCTTTGCCCAAATATTTGTACTATTAGAGTAGATTGCTTCAAAATAGCTAAGCCTGGCTATAGATAGTTCCTAAGAGGGCCTAAGGTGAAAAGCAGTTATTACTTGAAGCTAAGAATTAAGCAATAATTATACTGTACTAATTAAAATTTTACCATACCATATTAATTAATTCATTCCAGCACAAGTATGTATTATCTACAACATGCCCAGCACTGTAAACAAACTTAAAACTCCAAGAAAGTGACCTAAAATAAACTATATCTTACATACAAACATATGGCAAACAAGAGACTCTGTGGGTAATAAACCCATTAGAACATGGTGGTTAAGAACACAAACTCTGGAGCCAGACTATATGTTCAAATCCCAACTGTGCATCTTACTGGCTGAGTATCTGATGACAGTTTATAATCCTGTGTTTCAGCTGTCTCATCTTAAAATAGGAATAAAAATCAGACCTACTTCATAGGGCTCTTATATGGTCTAAATATATACAAGCACTTAGAACAATATCTGGCCCATAGTAATCACTAAATTTACACTTCAACTTTATATAAGCCAGGTGGAAACAGCACAGGTTTTGGAACAGACCGAAAAAACCCAAAAACCAACCAATCAACCAACAAACAATAAAACCAAAAAACACCCAAAACAAAAAAACTCCAATCTCATCAGATACCTAAGCATCACTGTTAGACGAAAACCTATGGGACAATTTTCTGGATCAACAGCAAGCTTTAATTTTAACTTTTTCAGCCTTCTTTAAAAATAAACCTTGACTCCATTCAACAAAAATATTTAATACTTTAAAAAAGACCTTATGTTAGGTAGTAGAGATAAAATAACATCCACCACCAAAACTATAGTAAACAGCAACACAACTAACATAGTACCATGTGGCAAAAACTTAACTAGCACTTACTTGCATCATTTTTTTTTAAGATTTTATTTATTTATTTGACAGAGAGAGAGACAGACAGAGAAGGCACAAGCGGGATAGCAGCAAGGGAGAGGGGGCGGCAGGCTCTCTGCTGAGCAGGGAGCCCAATGTGGGACTCAGTCCCAGGACCCTGGGATCATGACCTGAGCAGAAGGCAGACATTTAACTGACTGAGCCACCCAGGCATCCTATGCATCATTTCACTTAAGGTTCACAACAAACCCTAAAAAAGTATTATGATCATTGTTATCATTAATTCCCATTTCATAGAAGAGGAAACAGATTCACTCAGATACAGGATGCAGGATAGGTCTGACTCCAAAGCCAATACTCTGAAATATTATATACTATACTGTCTAAAACAACACAGTCTCTCCTGTGTCTAGAGAGGAAGACACCAGGGAAACTTCCTTATAGTTTAGTGCAGAAACATCAAGCAAATCATTAATTGCAGGATTGTTTTGGATGCTATGGAAAGGCAGTTGAATTAGACCAATACTTTTTAGGGACTATGTCCCTGAGCTTGGGAAAATGAGAAGCAGTGGGAATTTGCTTATACTGGTAGCAATTTGCTGGGTATCAACTTGAGAGAATAAAAGATACATAAAATGCCTCCTTTTGTGAAATGTGTAAGCCTGATGATTCACAGACCTGTACCCCTGGGGCAAATAATACATTATATGATAATAAAAATCATTTTTAAAAAACTTTCAAAATTGAAAAAAAATGCTTCCTTTTAAAGCTGTTTAATGTTCTTTTGAGAAAAATATGCAAAAAATTATAACAAAAGGAAAAGTACGTTTATCTCTCTATCAGACTTAAATCTCTGGTGGCACAAATGGTTAATCTCCGTATCACCCATAATGTATCTTCAAATATTGCCTTGAATTACTCAAAGGTTTCCAAAATGAATTGTGAACTCCACCCTGCTCTGTCCCCAGAGTGGCAAAAGAACAAGAATGCTTGTTCGGTTGGGGTGACCTTTTGAAAAGTTTATGGATTTAAAAAAAACAAAACAAAACCACAAAGCTTGTTTTTAAGGCCATAGAACCCTTTCTTCAAGTGAACTCCCATGGGGAAAAACAATAAATAAGATGGATCAAAGTGGAGTTACTCTAATTCCAGGGTTGTGAAAGTTTTTCTGTAAAAGGCCAGACAGTAAATATTTCACACTTTGCAGGCCATATGGTCT
The DNA here is from genome assembly GCA_003697995.1 of Taxidea taxus jeffersonii. Classification (NCBI taxonomy): domain Eukaryota; kingdom Metazoa; phylum Chordata; class Mammalia; order Carnivora; family Mustelidae; genus Taxidea; species Taxidea taxus. Next base: position 43,243 of record RCUC01146780.1, on the reverse strand, counting down.
CTCGTAACTAATCCATCCTGCCGCTGTAGTGCAAAAGCAGCCACAACAATACATAAACCATTGAGTATGGTTATGCTCCAATAAAACTTTATTTGTGGAAATACTGAACTTATAATTTCCATGTGTCACAAAGTACCATTCTTTTGATATTTTCCCCAACCATTTAGAAATGTAAAGTCCACTCTTTGTTCACCAGTCACAGAAAAACAGGTGGGAAACAGAGAACAAACCTGGCCCAACAGCTAGTTTGCTGACTCCTGTTCTTTTTTTTTTTTTTTAAGAATTTATTTATTTATTTGACAGACAGAGATCACAAGTAGGCAGAGAGGCAGGCAGAGAAAGAGAAGGAAGCAGGCTCCCTGCCAAGCAGAGAGCCCGATGCGGGGGCTCCGGGGCTCAATCCCAGGACCCTGGGACCATGACCTGAGCCAAAGGCAGAGGCTTTAACCCACTGAGCCACCCACGCGCCCCGACTCTTGTTCTAATTAAAGGCTCAGTCGCTATATTGAGGCATATTCTTGATTGCTACCTGTTCTCTGACAAGAGGCTTGGTGGGTGGGGATGGAGTCAAAGGTCTTTTCATTCAAATTCTAGTACCTTTCTTACTACACACTTGGCTGATGCTGTGTCAGCACTGACCCCAAAGTCCCTTCCTTTTCCAGTTTATGTCACAGCTCACAAATAACAAAATGGATTATCTGTTCATACTTCTAAACGTGATTAAACAGAAGAGAAACAATGAATACTTTGTCTCCGTATATGTTCAGCACATTAACTAAGAGCATTACTCAGTTGGGAACACCAAAAGCTGGAACACCTGCTACTTCACATTTTGCAAAAACAACAGCATTAATTATTTACTTTTAATAATACCAATAATGTCCGATGGTGTCATCTGATACAGTAATTTATTCAGTACCTTATTCTGCCTTTTCTACAAATGTTAAACTTTTCATTAACTTTTTGGTTGATTTCATGACGTCTTGTTAAAGGTGTGACACCCATCTCTTTGAGTTATGCAACTATGAATGATGCTTCAGTAGTTCTGGTTTCTTCCCCATCTTTAGTGATAGAATTCAACACCTTCTCACTAGGAAGCACTATTTTACAGTTCTGGGAAATTCTGGCTTGCCAAGACTATCACTGTGCTTTGTTTCATGGCTTTATGTAACTAAGTATTTGAAAAATTTCAGAGTAGAAAATCTTTGGAGACTAGGGATGAAGGCATTGCAGGTCTGACAGAATGTAATTCCAGTCACCATCATATTTCATATTTGAACTTTCCTCTTTTGGACTGCTTCTACAAATCAGACCACTTCCTAACACATATAAATTCAGACTGTATGAACTCTAAAGCTGTTTCATTGTTTATGATAGTATTCATTGTTTATGATAGTATTCTGAGTTGTAGCATTTTACTGTTTTATTTCTATGCTTCAATCATTGTTTATGATATTATTCACTGTTTATGATAGTATTCTGAGTTGTAGCATTTATTTTACTGATTTATTTCTATGCTTCAATCGCTTTTGAGCCAAAATAAACTGTAAAATTTAACCAATGTTAACATACAAATGAAAACCAAAGATTCTTTGGTTAAGGAACTGAACATTAGCCAAGATGAACTGATCAAAATAGACCCCACAGCATATGAGTGATTTTTAAGAGTGCAAAGGGATTTTGGGTAAAATTATTATTTTATTAGTTTAAAAAAATGTTTGGGGGCTAAGATTACTATCACTTTTTCTCTGAAACTACCAAATAACTTGTGTACTATTTGACAGATCTCAGGAAACCTCATCATGACTAGTGTTTCACAAATTTTTGGGGGGTCTCAAAACCTGTTTTTTTTTTTTTAAAGGTTTTATTTATTTATTTGTCAGAGAGAGAGCACAAGCAGGCAGAGTGGCAGGCAGAGGCAGAGAGAGAAGCAGGCTCCCTGCTGGACAAGGAGCCTGATGCGGCACTCGATCCCAGAATCCTGGGATCATGACCTGAGCTGAAGGCAGCGGCTTAACTCACTGAGCCACCCAGGCGTCCCTCAAAACCTGTTTAAGGTTTTAAAAATTATGGAGAGCCTGAAAGAGTTTTTGTGGATGTCTAAATTATATTAGAAATTAAAACTGAAAAAATTTTAAAATATTTATTAATTTATTTAAAAATAACAATAAACTCATTACAATATTAATGTAATAATACAATCTTAATGAAAAAAATTTTTTCCAAAATGAAAAAAAAATGTACTGAGCAAAGTGGATTATTTTACATTTTTTGCAAATCTCATTATCTGGCTTAATAGGAGATAAGTGAATTCTTTTATGCTTCTTTATTCAATGTATTGCAATTTATTGTTCTGGTTGAAGTATATAAAGAAAATCAAGCTTTGGGGCACGTGGGTGGCTCAGTTGGTTAAGCGTCTGCCTTGGACTCAGGTCATGATTGCAGGGTCCTGGGATGGAATCCCATATCCCGCTCCTTGCTCAGCAGGGACCTGCTTCTCTCTCTCCCTCTGCCTGCTGCTCCCCTTGTGTGTGCTCTGTCTCTGCGTCTCTCATTGTCAATAAGTAAAACCTTAAAAAAAAAAAAAAAGGAAATAAAGAAAGAATGAAAGGAAGAGGGACGCCTGGGTGGCTTAGTGGGTTAAGCTGCTGCCTTCGGCTCGGGTCATGATCCCAGCGTCCTGGGATCGAGTCCCACATCGGGCTCTCTGCTTGGCAGGGAGCCTGCTTCTCCCCTCCCCTCTCTGCCTGCTTGTGTGATCTCTGTCTATCAAATAAATAAATAAAATCTTAAAAAAAAAAGAATGAAAAGAAGAAAGAGAATAAAGAAAGAAAATCAAGCCTTAAGCAGGTAAGTAGTTGGGGGCGTCTTGGTAGCTCGGTTGGTTGAGCATCTGACTCGGTATCAGTTCAGGTCTTATGATCTCAGGGTGGTGAGTTCAAGCCCCACATTGGGCTTCAAGCCCAGCATGGAGCCTACGTAAACAAATAAAGATATATGGTTGGAAAGGGAGTATATTATTTTTTTAAAGATTTTATTTATTTATTTGAGACAGACAGACAGAGACGGAGAGAGCACAAGTGGAGGAGAATCAAAGAGAGAGGGAGAGGCCGACTCCCTGCTGAGCAGAGAGCCCAACATGGTGCTTGATCCCAGGACCCTGAGATCATGACTTGAGCTGACGGCAAATGCTTAACCAACTGAGCCACCAAGGTGCCCTGGAAAGGGAGGTTTCTTTGTTTTTTTAAGATTTTATTTATTCATTTGTCAGAGAGAGAGCGCGCACATAAGCAGGTGGAGCGGCAGGCAGAGGGAGAAGAAGGCGTCTTGCTGAGCAGAAAGCCCGATGTGGGGCTCAATCCCAGGACCCTGGGATCATGACCTGAGCTGAAGGCAGAGCCTTAACCCACTGGGCCACCCAGGTGCCCCCAAAAGGGAGTATTTTAATAGTCTTTCCTGCTAACTGCATTAACAAAGAATAGCTATAACGAAACTCAACAAGTAATAGTTTTGAAAAAGTTAATTAAGTATGGAATATGAAACCATACTGATGAGCTTTTCATATTCTATACACAAATGAGAGTGAAAAGGCAAATGTGTTAATATTAAAGTGTGATCGCCCATTGCAATAGCCCTAACCACTATATTTACAGGTCTGGGGCTATTAGGCTTATAAACAAATACACTGATATTTCTCTGTTTCATATAGTGTTTATTATAGGTTGATGGCAGCCTCAGAAAGGGGCTTTTTTTGTGGAGGGTAAGGCAGAGTAGGTGATGATAGATAATTTTCTGTTACAACTTTTTTCCTGAGTTCAAGCAAAACAGAACCACAAATGTTTCAGTTAGGTTGTTTTCTTGAAGAGAAATTATTAGCACTGGACTCAAACTATAATTTTGTAGTACTGGAGAATGTTATTGTTGCCAAAAGAAATATGAGAAACCTCAGACACAGCATGTGGGAGCTTCTCCTCAGGAAATCCTTGTGGTTCACTATTCCTGTAAATTTTAGCTGACAGAAAACACACATCATAGCACCAGAAAGAATTTTGCTAAATGAAAGACAGCCAAGAGTCTCTGGTTGTGCTGAGATTTTTCTGATGGCTAAAACATACTTTTGTAAGAAAAATAAACAAAAATAGACAGGAAACTCCAACATTTTTGCTGAATAAGCACTTCAAGAAAATGACCCATTTAAGTCAGGGACTACCAGCACTTCATGCCCACCCACCCATTGAAGATAACGGATCCCACACTGAAGGATTTATCAAGCTTGAAACACTCATTTAATGCATTGTTTGCTTTCTGCATGATTTGTGGTACTTTCTATAGAAGTGCTGGTACCATATTGCTGGTTTGCCAGTAACATATTGCTGGTCTGCATTTTAAAAGGAAGATAAACTGGTGCCAAAATTGAGGTGATGGGTAAAATACTTTCATCTTTGTTCTCTCTTCTAAACTGACTTATTTATTTTTTTCTTTTTAGAGAAACAGTGTGCACATGCGTGGGACAGGGGCAAAGGGAGAGAGAGATTCTTTTTTTTTTTTTTAATTTTATTTATTTATTTGATAGAGATCACAAGTAGGCAGAGAGGCAGAGAGAAAGAGGAGGAAGCAGGCTGTCCGCAGAGCAGAGAGCCCAATGCGGGGCTCGATCCCACGTCCCTGGGATCATGACCTAAGCCGAAGGCAGTGGCTTTAACCCACTGAGCCACCCAGGGGCCCCAAGAGAGAGATTCTTAAGCAGGCTCCACACTCCATGTCAGCGCAGAGCCTGTCATGGGGCTGATCCACAACCCTGAGATCACCACACAAGCCGAAGACACTTGGGGTGCCTGGGTGGCTCAGTTGGTTAAGCAACTGCCTTCAGCCCAGGTCATGATCCTGGAGTCCAGGGATCCAGTCCCACATCGGGCTTCCTGCTCGGCAGGGAGTCTGCTTCTCCCGATGACCTTTCTCCACACATGTGCGCGCTCTCTCTCTCTCTCTCTCTCTCTCAGATAAATAAATAAATAAATAAAGAGACACTTAACCGACTAAGCCACTCTGGTGGCCCTCTTCTAAACTGCTTTAAACATTACAGAGAAAACAAGTTGTAACCTTCCAGGTTCTACGCTGGAGAGGGAACAGGCAACATGACAGAATTAAGCAACTCATTCAATAATAAATACTGACTGAACATCTTCTATGTGCCAGGCAATTTCTAGGCACAGGGAAGAAAACAAAACAAAACAGTTGAGGTCCTCCCTAATGTTTCATCATATGATACTTCTGATAGGACCATTGCTTTCAACTACCAAGGAAAATACCGAGTCTTCTATGTTTCAGGAAAATCCTCTCTTGGTCCCAGCTTCCTTAAGTACCAAATAAGGGTGCTACGGGTTTCTTAAACTTGTTCAAGTGCTAAAACAAAGCTCATCATGTTCTCTGACAAACAAGATAAAAAAGTGCTCTGCTTAACTATTATAGTCTCTGTGCTAAATCAAATGCCGAGTTATTCTATGCAATCAGTCAATGCCAAAATACAGAAATTCTACATAGTAAATTACCCAGTTTCTTCAACAAATAAGCGATATAATAAAAGCGGAGAAAGTGGAGAAAATGGCTTAAGACTAAAGGGACATATCACACAAATGTGATGTATGGGTTTTGTTTAGATCCTGGTTTGAACAATTATAAGAAGACATTTCTTAAGATACTCAAAATCCAAATGCAGACTAGGTATTAGGTGATACTATAATTGAGTTTTTTTGTTTTTAATTGTCTTAATGCTCTTTTTAAACATGGTCCAAAGGTCACATAATTGAGACTTGCTTACTCCCCAAACTTTTCATTAGTCAATGGAAAGTGAATATGAATGATTGACATTGAAAGGTAATTATTCATTTATTTGTATCTCCACTGAGACTGGTAACTTGAAATCTTACTGCTAGAGGATATCTTTGACATTTGTTATACTTGGTGGTGGTATTGAGTGACCTGGTCATTGCTGCAGAAAATTTGCCAATGCAAATATTTGCCCAATAGTATATGAACACTTTTTATGAATACATAGAGTATTATGAGTTTGTTCCTTGGTGAGTCACAGACAGGAATTACACCAGGTGAGTTGTCACACAAAGGAAACTTTATTTGCAGCAAATAAGGAGATCATGGGGAGGAACGTCCAAAGCCTGATGCCCCGAACAAGGGTGAATTGGTTTCTTTTATTTAGGATTAGAATGAATGTTTAGATAGGGGTGCCTTGTCACCACTAAAGACAGGCATAAGGCAGGGCATGTGTCTTAAGGAAACATGACTGTAGGGATACCTAGGGGACTCAGTCGGTTAAGCATCTGCCTTCAGCTCGAGTCATGATCCCAGAGTCCTCGGATCAAGCCCCACGTGGGGCTCCCTGCTCATCGGGAAGCTTGATTCTCCCTCTCCTTGCCACTCCCCTGCATGTGCTTTCTCTGTGAAATAAATAAATAAAATCTTAAAAAAAAAAAAAAGGAAACATGCCCATATATATCTTATGTTCTATAAATGAAGCTTGTGCTCCTTCTTGGATGGAAGTTTTAGTATTAGAATGAGGTGAAGGTAATTGTTCGTCACTCCACACATGGTCCAACTGTGTAGGTGCAAGTTGAGAGTTAAATTCAAACCAGTCTGGGTGATCTGGGCTGTACGGAATTGTTTGTCCAGGCAGTCCATACTGCTTGAGGGGTAGTTTCAGTTTATATCATGGGATGTTATGCCCCTCAGTTCTTTCGCCTGACCTAAAAGATAAGCTTGAAAGAAGAACTTAAGGAATAATGTGGGACAAAGGTCAGTAGGTAGAAGCAGGTGAGTAGTGAAGGTCAGGTCTTAGGGTCTAGCTGGTGACAATATTAGGGAATTATTACTAATTTTATTAAATAATTATATGGGAGTTATCATTTTTTTAAAAAGAGAACATACTGATCTATTAGAGATGTATAAGAAAGTACATACAGGTGAAATTAGGTAATGTCTGGGATCTTTGAAACAGTCCAAGAAAAAAGGTAGGGGTGGGAGAGAAACAGATCAGTTTGGCAAAATGTTAACACCTGCTCAAGCTGAAGCTGGGTACACAGAACTTTCACTGTATTATTTTTTCTTTTTATGTATAATTGTAAAAGTCCATTGTTAGTTTTAAAAAGTCAGATGCCAGTTAAAAGATCTATATGCTGAAAACTATAGAACACTGAAAGAAATTGAAGAAGCACAAAGAAATAGAAAAACATTCCATGCTCATGGATTGGAAGAACAAATATTGTTAAAATCTCTATACTACCCAAACCAATCTACACATTCAATGCAATCTTGATCAAAATAACACTAGCATTTTTCACAGAACTAGAACAAATAATCCTAAAATTTGTATGGAACCGGAAAAGACCCCAAAGAACCAACGTAATGTTGAAAAAGAAAAAGCAAAGCAGTAGGCATCACAATCTTAGACTTCAAGCTCTATTACAAAGCTGTAATCATCGATACAGTAGGGTACCGACACAAAAACAGGCACACAGATCAATAGAACAGAAAAGAGAACCCAGAAATGGACCCACACTATATGGTCAACTAATCTTCAACAAAGGAGGAAAGAATATCGAATGGGGGGGAAAAAAAGCCTCTTCAACAAATGGCATTGGGAACACTGGACAGCAAAATGCAGAAGAGTGAAACTGGACCACTTTCTTACCCCATACACAAAAATAAACTCAAAATGAATGAAAGACCTAAATGTAAGACAGGAAACCATAAAATCCGAGAAAATAGGCGGCAACCTCTCTGACCTTGGCCATAGCAACTTCTTACTAGATACGTCTCTGGAGGCAAGGGAAAAAGCAAAACTGAACTACTAGGACCTCATCAAGATAAAAAGTTTCTGCACAGTGAAGGAAACAGTAAAGGAAACAATTAACAAAACTAAAAGGCACCCAACAGAATGGGAAAAAATATTTGCAAATGACCTAGTGGAAAAAAGGAGTATCTAGAATCTATAAAGAACTCATCAAACTCAACACCCAAGAAATAAATAGTCCAGTTAAGAAATGGGCAGAAGACATGAACAGACATCTCTAAAGATGACATACAAATGGCTAACAGACAGATGAAAAAAAAAAAAAGGAACATGACTCAACATCAGGGAAATACAAATCAAAACCATAATGAGATATCATCTCATACTGGCCAGAATGGCTTAAATTAACAACTCAGGAAACAACAGATATTAGTGAGGATCCAGAGGAAGGGGAACCCTTTTGCACTGCTGGTGGGAATGCAAGCTGGTGCAGCTACTCTGGAAAACAGCATAGAGATTCCTCAAAAAAGTTAAAAACAGAACTACCCTATGACCCAGCAATTGCACTACTAGGTATTTATCCAAAGGATACAAAAATGCTCATTCAAAGGAGCACATGCACTCCAATGTTTACAGCAGTGCTATCAACAACAGCCAAATTATGGAAAGAGCCCAACTATCCATTGACTGATGAACGGATAAACAAGATATGGTATGTATATACAATGGAATATTACTTGGCTATCAAAAAGAATGAAATCTTGTCATTTGTAGTGACATGGATAGAACTAGAAGGTATTATGCTAAGGAAAATTGGTCAGTCAAAGAAGGACAAATACCCTAAGATTTAACTCATATGTGGAATTTAAGAAACAAAACAGGTGAACATGGGGAAGGGAAGGAGAAATAAAATAAGAAAAAACAGAGGGAGGCAAGCCATTAGTCACTTTTAATTACAAAGACCAAAGGGAAGGTTGCTGGCCGTGTGGTGGGTAGGGGGATGGGCTAAATTAATCATGGGCATTAAGGAGGGCATTTGTGATGAGCACTGCATGTTACAGGTAAGTGATTAATCACTAAATTTTACTCCTGAAACCAATACAACACTATATGTTAACTTACTTGAATTTAAACAAATAGATAAATAAATAATCAGCTGTCAAGTTTTCCTAGAATCTGGTATAAAAGATTTAAGAAAGTAACATGCAAAAAAACATAAAATTGAGAAAATTCAACTTATTCTTTTAATGTGGGGAAAAGATAAGCTTATTAAATTTTAGAACAGAACATCGGTGTCTTTTCAAACTTCCATATAATGGTAGTAGAGCTTCTAATATCTACTGAAAGAGAATATAACAAAAAGCAAAGGTTAATTTAGTTATATCTTTAAATGAAACCACACCAACACCAACTAACATACTATAACACATGCACATAATACTCTATGTATTCATAAAAAGTGTTCATATACTATTGGGCAAATATTTGCATTGGCAAATTTTCTGCAACAATGACCAGGTCACTCAATACCACCACCAAGTATAACAAATGTCAAAGATATCCTCTAGCAGTAAGATTTCAAGTTACCAGTCTCAGTGGAGATACAAATAAATGAATAATTACCTTTCAATGTCAATCATTCATATTCACTTTCCATTGACTAATGAAAAGTTTGGGGAATAAGCAAGTCTCAATTATGTGACTTTTGGACCATGTTTAAAAAGAGCATTAAGACAGTTAAAAACAAAAAACCAAAATCGGGGGCACCTGGGTGGCTCAGTGGGCTAAAGCCTCTGCCTTCGGCTCAGGTCATGATCCCAGGGTCCTGGGATCGAGCCCCACATCAGGCTCTCTGCCTAGCAGAGAGAAAGAGCCTGCTTCCCCATCTCTCTCTCTCTCTGCCTGCCTGTGATCTGTCTGTCAAATAAATAAATTAAATCTATGAAAAAAAAAAAACAAAAAACAAAACCAAACAGTATGTTCCTACAGAGCATAAGTCCTCAAAGTAGATTTTGCCCCCATCCTCCAACTTCAAGGTCTTAAGACATTTCTGGTTGTTATAACTGAGGAGGGGAGGAATGGTACTGGCATACAGTGGGCAGAGGTTAGGGATGCTATGTAACATTCTACAATGCACAGGAGAAACCCCACTCTTTGTCAGCTCAAACTGTCAATAGTGCTGAGGTTGAAAAACCTTGTTTTAGAGCATAAGGAATCAGACTGAAAAATTTCACAAGAAATAAGTAGCCCAGCAGCTCTTCTCCTTGCTTTTTATTCTGGGAGAATAATAGATTAAAAAGGCAAAAATCAAAATGGGAAATTAGCTATTTTTCCATGACTTGTAGTCTAAACCTCAACAGGCATTCTAAGAGTGAAATGAGTTATCTTCAAAATAACTGCATCCAAATTTATACATAAAAATTTTAACCAGGGGCGCCTGGGTGGCTCAGTGGGTTAAGCCTCTGCCTTTGGCTCGGGTCATGATCTCAGGTTCTTAGGATCAAGCCCTGCGCTGGGCGTCTGGCTCTCTGCTCAGCAGGGAGCCTGCTTCTCCCCAACCCCCCACCCCAAGCTATCTCTCTGCCTGCCTCTCTGCCTCCGTGTGATCTCTCTCTGTCAAATAAATAAATAAAACCTTTAAAAAATTTTTTTTCTAACCAGCCATCAAAAGTGATTTCCTTTGGTTACGGGCACATCCCTGTCAATACGATAGGCTCACAACCAAGTACCTGCATCAGGCTAAGGAACAGCCCACAGAACCGTAGATGCTCTTTTCACACTAACTCTGATGCACCCTATGGACTTTCTCCTTCTCTTTCCCAGAAGGAGTGGTTTGCAGAGCTGTACACTCTTAGAAAAGCACTTTGTAGTCTACAGTAACTACTGGCCAAATTCTGATTCTGGTTTCTCACCAACTATCTGCTCTGTCTTCTAGATGCCATTGACTGAGTGCAAACAGCATTTCACTGGAAAAATCACTTAGCTAGAAAAGGGGAAACACATGGCAATCATCACTTGCTCGCTTATCATTAGTCAAATATTTATTGAGTACCTACTATGTGTCTGGTACTAAATTACAGGAATTTTCTGCCATTAACTTCTCACTGGGAATAGTCAAGAAAAAGTTATAAACTTTTTTCCTTAGCTATAAAAGGAAATTAAGTTCAACTGCCTAAATTTGCAGCTTTTCTTTTTTAGTGTTTTGCTATTTTTAAATAAAAAATTTCAAAAAACAAAAAAGATATAAAATGAAAATTACCTTCATCCTACCCTTCACCTCTACTCCCTCTCCCAAAACATAACCAACATTCATTAGTTTGTGAATACCTTCTCTCCAAATTTGGTTAGTACCCACTTATGCTTGAAAGTGGCTGGCAACGGAGGGGGCCAAGATGACTCCTACCTAGATTTCTGGTTTGGACAATTAGGTGATGTTATTTACTTAAATATAAATAGCAGCAGAACAAAATTCTGAAGACAGAGCCTGTGATATACTCAAACATGAATAACTTAGATCTAAAATGTCTGGAGATCAGGGACGCCTGGGTGGCGCAGTTGGTTAAGCGGCTGCCTTCGGCTCAGGTCATGATCCCAGCGTCCTGGGATGGAGTCCCACATCCGGCTCCTTGCTCGGCAGGGAGCCTGCTTCTCCCTCTGCCTCTGCCTGCCTCTCTGTCTGCCTGTGCTCTCTCTCTCTCTCTCTCTAACTAATAAATAAATAAAATCTTAAACAAAAAAATTTTTTTTTAAATTTAAAATGTCTGGAGATCAGAAAAGTGCCCTAGTTTGAATGCACAGATCTGAGCTTTTAGCAAATAGGTATGGTGGCAAACCCACAGGGTAATATACAGGTATAGAATCATAAAGAGATTTTAAGATGAGCTAGAGATAATACAGAGAAGATAAGAGGGCCTTCAGAGAGGCCAATATTTTAGAAAAGCATATAGCCAAAGCTGGAAAATAGTAAGAGTAACGACAGTTAACATTTCTTGGGTTGCTTATATGATAGGCCTTAAGTTAAGGATGTTTTATAATACCTTATTTACTCCTAACAACAAACTTCTAAAGACAAATTATTACTACTCTTCCAATTTTAAAAGGAAATTAGGGCATATGGAAATTTAATAACTTGTCTAAGATCACCCAGCAAGAATGTAAAGGTAGCTGATGTTGAGTCCAAAGCCTACATCCTTAATAACACAAAATTCTCTTTGAGGAAAAAGGGTATTTAGAAGGAAGAACCACGTCTTTTCTTGTTTGTCTTTTTTTTTTTTCTTTTTAAAATTAAGCTCCATGCCTAATGTGGGGCTTGAACTCATGAAATCAAAAGTTGCATTAAATTAATATTAAAATACTTGTTTTAATATTCAGGTATGGAGGGGCACCTGGGTGGCTCAGTGGGTTAAAGCCTCTGTTTTCGGCTCAGGTCATGATCCCAGGGTCCTGGGATCGAGCCCTGCATCGGGCTCTCTGCTCAGCAGGGAGCCTGCTTCACTTCCTCTCACTCTGCTTGCCTCTCTGCCTACTTGTGATCTTGTGATCTCAAAAAAAAAAAAAAATAAAAAAAAAAAAAAAAAAAAAAAAATTCAGGTATGGAAAGCCAACAGATCAAGAAATGACTGCCATACCAGATTTTATATTCTGTAAAGTCCAAAATGCTGGTCCTGCATGGTACAATTATTAATTCAGTCATACTTTTCCCTCTCTTCAGGTTGTCCTCACCTCAAATTATTCCCCTTTCACTGGTGGATTTAGGTTTCATAGAACTACGGTCACTTGAATCTGGAAACACATATCTGGGCTTTTTTCCCCCTTCTGTGAATATATCTTGGAGAGTAGCAACTCCAAGTCGTCATAGAATTCTTCTTATGATCTCCAGGCTCCATGAGGCTTCTGTTTACTTATCCTTAAGAAAGTTCTGTTTTTATTAGCCAAGAGTTAATAAAGTAACAATTGGGAATAATTCAGGCAGAAACCAAAGGAAAATTTTAAAGTATAAAGGCAAAGAAAAATAATCAACAATTAACAGATTACCAATTTAAAAATCTAGTCACCAAGGGTGACAGAGTTGATATGATCAAGATCACACAAACACAGTTAAGCAAGTATTCCAGTGCTGCAGTTTTCCACAGGCTTTGGGGGCCATAAGTAGTGGAAGTCTGGAAATTGCCCTTGACCTGCTCTATCAGCCCATTTCTTAGGTTACAGCAGTGTTTACCTCCGGTCTGCAGATGTCAGTATAGGCGGCTAATTCTGTTTGATATACTGAGATGCACTTTTTTCTCACAAGAGAATGGTCAGTATCGGTTCACATCTGTTTGGTTGATTCTCTCTACTAATTTCTCCCCAAACAACAGCAACAACGCAGCACCCTTTACTGGGTATCTACACTCTGCCAGGCACATTTTTAAGCATTTGTGTGTACTAACTCATTTCATCTTTGTAATAACTTTATGAGGCAGAGCTCATTTAAGATAAGAGGAAAATAAGGCATATAGAGACCAAGTAACTTGGCCAAGGTCACAGAAATAGTAAATGATAGAGCCAGGATCTGAAAATACAAGTGACCAATAGAGTCAAAGCTGTTATTTATTCACTATAAACAATGTAGAATAAATTCATTAACTCAGTCGGCTATAGTACTTTGCATAGTTTTTTTTTTTTTTACCAGAAACTGGACTTGTTAATTTAAAAATATCTAACAGATTAAGTTAGAAAATTCAATACACCATAACTCTCTTGATAATATTTATTTCCAATCTCTCCTCTTCAGATGAGCTATAATTCATATGTATTTACCTCAGATTACACAACCTTAAAACTGGCTGCAAAGAATCTTGGGACTATAAAAACAATAGTACTTGATTCTTATAAATTACTTTCAAGTCCAGCTCAGTGGGTTTTTAAAACAACTCTTATGAGGCACCTGGGTGGCTCAGTGGGTTAAGCCTCTGCCTTTGGCTCAGGTCATGATCTCAGGGTCCTGGGATCAAGCACCGCATCGGGCTCTCTGCTGGGAAGGGGGCCTGCTTCCCTCTCTCCCTCTGTTTGTCTCTCTACCTACTTATGATCTCTTTCTCGGTCAAATAAATAAATAAATAAATAAAATCTTTTAAAAAAAAACAAAAAACCTCTTATGACACTAGAAAGAAAATATGGCCAACATATAACAACACTGATTCCTTTATTTACACTAAGACTGTATAATCCAATAAGAAAATATTAAAAACTGAAAATATGGGCAAAGAATAGAAAGAGGCAGTTCAGAGAAAAAAAAACACAAATGGATGAATACAAACAAAAACATATTAGACTTTATCCTTGATAGAAGAAGTGCAAATTCAAACAAATATATAATTTTAATCTGGTAGCTGGCAACAGTTAAATTTGATCATGTTTAGTGTTGGCAAGGGTATGAGGAAAAGAATACTTTGTACACTATTAGTGGGAGTATATCTATAAAAATATAAATATATCCATTGACCTAGCAATTCTACTAGCTATCTATTTTATGGATATAATTATAAAAGAATGCTTAAATGTACATATAAGAATATTGACTACTATAGCCATTGAAGAACCCCATTTACATTATTAAAGAGTCAAATGATACATTTCTATGGTATTATACATATATTGGCATATATGTATATATGAATAAATCACACTGAAAATTATCGAAAGAAAACTGGTTACAGTGATCAGTGATTACTTCTGGGAAGAAAAGAGGAACAGGGGAAGAAAAGGAGGATTAAGGGACAGCTGATGCTTTCCCTGTATTATTTGACTTTTTTTTTTTTTTAAAGATTTTATTTATTTATTTATTTGACAGACAGAGATCACAAGTAGGCAGAGAGGGAGGCAGAGAGAGAGAGAGAAGGGGAAGCAGGCTCCCCACTGAGCAGAGAGCCCGATGTGGGGTTCGATCCCAGGGCCCTGGGATCATGACCTGAGCCGAAGGCAGAGGCTTTAACCCACTGAGCCACCCAGGTGCCCCTTGACTTTTTTATAATAAGAATTAATTCATGTGTTATGTTATTTGTGTGGAAAAAGGTGCCCAGCATACGGCCTGATTTAAAAGGTGTTGAACTGTTAGTTTAGCAAATGACTAGAATGATCCTGTGTTCTTTCCTATATCAAAATTAATGATCTAGTCAACTATTACACAGTTTCATTATTTAAAATATCAGTACTACATCAAAGCCATACTATTAGTTCTGATAAAATGCTAACTATTGTCAGATGTCATTTGATCTCTGCAACTCTATATTAAACACAAGAAGCAATAGCAATAGGCAGTTAGCTACTAATAGAAGGCGGTAGGAGGCAGGAGGCACCGGCACAAAGACATGAAATTGTAGAATGGAAAAATGACTTTGTTAATGAACACTTCAACTTATAATAAACCTGTGCTTACCTAGAAGCCTTTGTTTCCATTCCCTTGTTAAAAGAATTCATGAAATTACTTATGGGTAACTTTTCTTTAAAAATTTGTATCCACTTTTAATTTCTTCAGAAAAGAAAGTACTATAATGTAAGTTAAATATTTTTAGAAGTTTCTGCCATGTCAAAGGAATCTCTAAAAGATCTTTTATTCAAAACAAATCTTTAAGGAAAAGATATCTGTAATTAAGGGCATTTGGTGGAGAATATTAGCCTGGAAATGATTATTAGCGATTAAAAATATTTTTACTCTTTTATCTTTGAATATAATTTAAAGCTATAGGTCTAAATGTAATCATCACATATAGAACAGCAATTTCCTGGGAAAATCTGATTAAAAAGAAGGAACTCCTGTTGTCAATTGCTGATTCCCTTATTTCTTCCAGGCTAATTGCAGAACACCACAAAATAAGCTGATGAGGAAGACTGTCATTACCAAATTACACAAGATAGCTATTTTCTCTATTTTTTAATGAAGACCCTTTTAGTTATAAAGAGCTAAAACTGTCATAATTAACAAACCCTACAAAATAAATTTCCCCATTACTATTAATTATATTGCCAATATACTGAATTTCTACAGACTTCTCACTTATCTTTAAATCAGTATACGATCAGAAAGTATAATTTGAAAATAACAACTCACTGCCTCCCCACCCCCAATCTTAAACCTTGGACAGATAATGTAAAAAAGTACCTTGCAAGATTAATTATGAAATAACAGGGAATACTTTTTGGAGTTGACACTTTTCAACATAACTTCTAAGTTACTATACCCAAAGCCTTGAATCCAAGCATTAATTTAATTGTTCCTCAATACGAACAAAGCAAAATCTAATCACAGAAATCAAGAAGATTAAGTAAGCAAAAAAGCATCCATAAAAATTGGTCCTACTTATTAAATAAACTACTACTCACGGGCAGCATAGTTAAAATTTCTCCAGTTGACCTAGATGAAAAATTTATTGCCTTTTGCCCATATTCTTTTGATCCATACACTTCTTTCTTTGATGGTTCCCACTTGTTTCTCCAGAAGAGCTATACTACAAAATGGCCACTGAACTGGAGGGTGTGTCTTCATCATTACTAAGCATTTTCTATGAGAAGCAGCTCTTTGAAAAAAACCTCAACATAATTTCTTCATTGCCACTCAGTATTACTCAGAGATGGCATAAGTAATAGAAAAAATAGGGTTTTTTTAAATGCCTTTAAAAGATATTACTTAAAACTTGTCCTTACCTTAAAATATTTTTACACTAGCAGCAGGTAAACATATACTCATAAATTTTCCCGGCTGCAGGCTTCTAAAATTTTCCAATCAAAATGCACCCTATTCAATTAATCTTACGTGAAATTTTATACACAACAAAAAGTTTTAAAAAGAGTAACTACATTTTTTTCTACACAAAAGCACAAATGTACTTCAGAACAAAGTATGTAGTCCAAGACAAAACATACCCATCAAAAGGAAGCTGAAGAGATGCAAAGGGAGAAAATTGACTTCCACAGCTCACACGCTCAACTGAATATAAAAAGTCACAGTAACTTGGTCTTAACTAAGGGAAAGGAAGACAGCAATGGTTGATTGAGTGCTCTCTAGTTCTGACACCTCCCTTATATCATTCAATATCTGGTTAATCAACTGTCATATAATGGGCCACTTACTGAATGCAGGGCAGAAGTAAAGGAGGAAGTAAAACTCATTTTTAACTACTTCAGAAAAAAAAATTAGAACCAGGTCAAACACTGGCAATATGTTGTTGTGAAAAGAGCATACAATAGACATTAACATTACAGCAGGTCTGGAAATTACTAGATCATGTCCAAACTTATTTTCCTTTCTCCAAATCCCAAATGATAATAATAAAAAGAGTGGAGAAAGATTTTGTGATTCTTTTAAGAGATAAAGGAGAGATTTTACTTCAAAATGATGCATTCTGTCCTTTCATCAGAAGGGGAGAATCTGTAAGGAAAAGTAAAACAAAAAAGGGCAGGGCACTTTGATAATAAAGGTTAAAGAGATAAAAGATTAAATGGTATGGATTAATCAGCAGAATCCCAACTTTGGTAACTTAGGCAACAATGGTACAGAACCAGGAAAACTAAAATTAAGTAAGGGTGTATGATCTAAAAAAGGGCTGGAAATGGGCAGAATTTCTTCCTGTATTTCTTAATTAATGGAAGACTGTAAAGGCTCTCATTTATTCAACTTACGAGATTTGAGAAAAATTTAACACTAAAGCATGACCTGGTTAACTCCTTTATAATAAATAGGACAAATTTTAGAAAAAAAAAATCAAATGATTCATTCAAGATATCCTTGCTAATTAATGTCATTCTCCTGACTACTAGTCTCATTCTCTTTCCCCAATGCTTTTAAAAAATGAAAGCCTTTGGGGCACCTGGCTGGCTCCGTTGGAAGAAAATACAACTCTTGATCTGGAGTTGTGAGTTCAAGCCCCCATTGGGTGTAGAGATTAAATAAAAACCTTAAAAAAAAAGAAAGCTTTTAATATAATTATACCAAGACAACCATAAAAATAATTTAAGCACTGTATATCATAACTTGAGATAAAGAAGCTTGCATAAATGCAACAGATGTAAGTAAAAAAGAGAAACCTACTTACTACCTTTTGGAATGTTTATATATTTTTAAAAAACGTTAAAGTCTTTTTTTTGCTAAAATCTGTTGTTTCATTGGTTTTATTTTTTTATATATTTTATTTTTTAAAAGATTTTATTTATTTATTTGACAGACAGATCACAAGTAGGCAGAGAGGCGGCAGAGAGGAGGGAGCAGGCTCCCCACTGAGCAGACAGCCCAAGGCGGGGCTTGTTCCCAGGACCCTGGGATCATGACCTGAGCCAAAGGCAGGGGTTTTAACCCACTGAGCCACCCAGGCGCCCCTTATTTTATTTTTTTAAATGTTAAAATCCTTATTAGAGCTCTGAAGCTATGTGAAGAAGCCAAAATGGAAGAAACAACATGACCCATACAGAAAAAAAACAAAGACTTGTTCCCCAAGAATAATTTTTATAATTCATGTTAAACAAACTTATTATTGTACATCTGGTAATAAACTAGCTTTGGCCTTACTGGTTAATCTTTTATGTCAACAGGGTTCTAATTTAATAACTCCATCGGTAAGTATTCTTTCTACTACAGATAAAAGCATGAATTTTGCAATGACTCCAATTTATTCAGTAGCATAGTATTTTACATAATGCAGCTGTGGAGCTTTATGTACTACAGAAAACTGAAGATACATTTTAAGTGAAAATAAAATGATATAATACCTTAAATTTTATAATTATTCCAGAAAGCAACTGCATTATCAAAATAGCAAATACTGTCAATGTATACATTCACAGAAAAAAACCTATTTACTTTCACTAGTCAAATCAATGATGCAAGGAGAAAAGAATCCACAAATGATACTTACAAAAAAAATGCCTTAACGTTTTTTAGAGATGTATAACCTTTAAAAATATAAAGGATACTGGAATTAAAATTTTAAAAAATAAAAAATAAAACAATAAAAATATATAAAAATAATATAGAGATAGGAGAATCTCTCAAGAGATGATTTTTTATTTTTTTTTAAGAGAAAGGAAGAGAGAGAGCAAACACAAGTGAAGGGCAGGGAGAAAACTCTAAGCAGGTTCCAGGCTCAGCATAGAGCCCAAAGCAGAGCTCAGTCCCACAACTCTGAGATCATAACCTGAACAGAAATCAAGAGCTGGACGCTCAACCAAGCTACCCAGGAGCTCTGAGTAAGAGAGGATTTTTTAAAATTTACTTTTAAATGTGCAAGACTGTGTGAGAGCCATCTCACATTTATCTGGTTCATTTAATGTGGGGATTGGGACCAGGGGAGCTAAACCTGAACATATTCCTGACAAAGAGTTAACATTTAATACTTTACTAAGAAGTATGAAGGAGGGAAAGAGATCCATATTAGAGGGGCAAAATTTAGTTTTCGAGTCATTAACAAAGGAAAAGAGAATGAATCTCAACAAACACCAGAAAGAGTTCAACTACAGATAGTAAGGTTACTACAGACAGGAATGTGAAAGAATAAAGGATCCCTTCAGGCCAACTCTGTAGCCCTATAGGGAATTACAAAGAAGTGGTTTAGAGGCACTACAAATAATGCAAAGAGGTAGAAATATTTGTCCTTCAGATAAAAAGTTATTTTCAGGTACTCTTCCCTCTGGGAGTAGAAGGATTCAAAATAGGATGAATGACTCAAAGTTTCTGCAATTAATTTATAATGAAAAAATATGAAAGCTACGAAGGGGCAACATCAGAACTTTTTTTTTTTTAAAGATTTTATTCATTTATTTGACAGACAGAGATCACTGGTATAGGTAGAGAGGCAGGCAGAGAGAGGAGGAAGCAGACCCCCCAATGAGCAGAGAGCCTGATGTAGGGCTCGATCCCAGGACCCTGGGATCATGACCAGAGCCGAAGGCAGAGGCTTTAGCCCACTGAGCCACCCAGGTGCCCCAACATCAGAACTTTTTAATACTTGCCTAAGGTCAATAGAGATTTCCTATTCTCAAAACATCTTAAAGGTAACATTATGGAATAAAATGACGATACTGGTATTTCAGTACTTATTTGTTTAGTACCCATGTTAGATATGCTGTTCATCATCTTCTAAACTTTGTTCAGCCTGCAAGGTCCAAGTCTGAGGTTACACTGTCCTTTTCACTGGAGCCCCTTGGGGTAGTTGGGCTCTAAGATAATTAACTTTGAACATATAAATGGAATCTAGCGCTGATAAAATGAAGTCAGTCAGATTCTCAGGCAAGGACTGGGACCCAGACCTGGGAATCTCACCCTTCCTTTCCTTTAATTCCTCTACCACACCATCTTTCAGTATACCCCTAGCCCACCCAGACTATCACAACTCAAATGTGACCTCTGGACCAAAATTATAAGAAAAGATAGTAGGTTGATTAATACTCCAGGAAATTGGTATTAAGTTGATATCAAATCAAGACACTTAAAAAAGAGTTTTAAGTGGGGAAAGAATGTATTTGGAATATTTTCCAAAACTATGGTTGACTTAAAATTTTACATTTTAATGTTAAGGTAGCATATGACATTTTGAGTAAGTCTTAAGACATAAATGAGTCTGATTTCTGACTCTGAAAGTCATTATAATAACAGTATTAAAACAAATACACCAGGGGCGCCTGGGTGGCTCAGTGGGTTAAAGCCTCTGCCTTCAGCTCTGGTCATGATCCCAGGGTCCCGCATAGGGCTCTCTGCTCAGCAGGGAGCCTGCTTCCCCCCCCCCCCTCTGCCTGCCTCTCCACCTACTTGTGATCTCTCTGTCAAATAAATAAATAAACAAAATCTTTAAAAAAAAATAAAGAAAAAAATTGCTGTTTAAAACAACAACAACAAATAGACCAAATATATCCAGTCAAATTTTCTTAGGGGAAGAGACGTTAGGTCCTATGATGGTTATGATAAACTAAGTTTGTTCAACCTCCATTCTATCTTCCTTCTTTATAGTATGCCTCTTATGTTAAAGAGACAGGAAAGCTAAAGGTAAGATTTCCCAAATTATTTTGCAGCTCGAGTGCTAGATATACACTGGGCTTTTTCTTTTTCTCTTCCTTCGTTTTCTTCCTTTCTTCTCTCCTCCTTCCCTCCCTTCCTCCCAATATGTGTTACCAGCTTTCTGGTAATGCAGAGGCAGTTATAGTAGAGAAAGTGGATAGATTCTGAGTTACAGTCCCATTGCACCAGCTTTGTGGGTTACTAAGAGGCAGCGTGGTGATGGTCTCCTGATTCTTATGTTGTTGCTTATGATTGTGATCATGTGTTCTCAGATTCAGCTTGATAGATATTGGGTTCCTCATCTTCCACTACCCTCCCAGGTTGATGTCCCAACATCCCCTGGCCTGTCTTCAGCAAGAATCCTATCAGGTCAGCTTAACCAAAACCCTTCAAACCCCAGGGTCTCCTCTTAGAAATGAAATTCCCACTTGCCGGTGCTATATCTGCAACTGAGCCTGGTTCTACACTAAGGTCTCTTTTCTCCTATTGTGATAGTTGGGATTAAAATCTGTTTTTAAGGGGATGCCTGGGTGGCTCAGTCGGTTAAGCAGCTGCCTTTGGCTCCGGTCATGATCCCAGCCTCCTTGGATCGAGTCCCACATCAGGTTCCTTGCTCGGCAGGGAGTCTGCTTCTCCCTCTGCCTGCCTCCCTGTCTGCCTGTGCTCGTTCTCTCTCTCTGACAAATAAATTAAAAAAAAAAAAAAATCTGTTTTTAGGGGCGCCTGGGTGGCTCAGTCGTTAAGTGTCTTGCCTTCGGCTCAGGTCATGATCCCAGGGTCCTGGGATAGAGCCCCGCATCGGGCTCCCTGCTTGGCGGGAAGCCTGCTTCTGACTTTCCCATTCCTCCTGCCTGTGTTCCCTCTCTCACTGTGTCTCTCCCTATCAAATAAATTTAAAAAAAAAAATCTTTAAAATCTGTTTTTACTGCTTAAATACTATCTGACTCTGGTTTTTAGTATCTCCTATGTATACCTGAGGTATACATGTTAACAAACTTGTTTTTTTTTTTCTTGTTAATATATCTTTTAGTACCAGGGGTCTTAGT
Organism: Taxidea taxus jeffersonii; assembly: GCA_003697995.1. NCBI lineage: Eukaryota > Metazoa > Chordata > Mammalia > Carnivora > Mustelidae > Taxidea > Taxidea taxus. The sequence goes on along the minus strand of RCUC01146780.1, from coordinate 21,372 downwards.
CAAGAACTCACAAGGGTAGAAGGAAAATTGTTTTTGTTCCCTGTATTCCCTTTTTGTAAAATCATTTCTAGAACACAGAGATGAGAAACTGCCTCATTTCAATGTGAGCAGTAAAAGCGTTCATGGATTAAAAGATTCAGTATTGTAAAGACCAGGTGAGTCTCTCCAAATCAACCTATATAGATTCAAAGCAATCCCAGTCAGAACCTCGGTAGGTTCTTTTCAACTGAAATTGACAGGCTGTTTCTAAAATTCATTTGGAAATGCAAAGGACCAAAAATAGACAAAGCAACCCTGAAGGAAAATAAAGCGGAAAGGTTTTTCCTACCAGACACTAAAACCCATTATAAAGTTACAGTGATTAAAATAATGTGTTATGGCACAAGAATGGTCAAATTGACCAATGGAAAAGAGAGTATCCAGAAATAAAGCCACACATTCAAGGTATCCTGATCTATTACAAAAGCAACACAGTAGGTAGTTCAGTGGGAGAAATAACCGCCTGCTGAGTAAATATGAGTTAACGGGACATTCATTCAGGGAAAAAAAATTATGTTGATCTTTATTTGATCTTCACTTGATCTTTACTTGACCATATAAAAATCAGTTCCAGATGGATGACAGATCTAAAGGCAAAAGGTAAAATAAAGCTTTTAGAGAAAATACTTGTCTAAGCTTAAAGTAGGCAAATATTTCTTTAAAAGCACTAACCACAAAAGAAAAAGGCTTAATTGGATTATAAGAGTTAAGAGCTTCTGTTCATTAAAAGACACTATTAAGGGGCACCTGGGGTGGCTGAGTTAAAGCCTCTGCCTTTGGCTCGGGTCATATCTCAGGGTCTTGGGATGGAGCCTACATGGGGCTCTCTGCTCAGCAGGGAGCCTGCTTCCCTTCCTCTCTCTCTGTGGGTCTCTCTGCCTACTTGTGATCTCTGTCTGTCAAATAAATAAATAAAATCTTAAAAAAAAGAGAGACACTATTAAGAGAGCACCACATATATTCTGAGATATTTGAGGTACATATATCCAACCAAAGACTCGCATCCAGTATATGTAAAGAACTCCTTCAAATCAGTAAAAGGGATAGCCCAATTGAAAAATATGCAAAAAACATAAATTGGCTTTACAAAAGTGGATTTACAATGGATGGGCTCATAAGCATATACAACGACTCTCAATTTCTTTATCAGGAAAATGCAAATTAAAGGCAAAAGGACAGACCAGAAGGCAAACAAGAAAGACTAATATTAGCAAGTGTTGGTAAGGATGTAGTACAACCAGGCGTCTTATATACTGCTGGTAGAGTATAAACTGGTACAGCTGGGTTGGAATAGTATTTGACAAAATCTACAAAAGGTGAATATGTGCATTTCCTATGACTCAGTAATTTTACTTCTAAGTATATACTCAACAGAAACTCGTTCAACAAAACATATATTCTAAGCTGCACTATTCATAATAGTCCCAAATGGGAAACTACCCAAACCATGAACCGTAGAACAGAACAAAGTTGTCATACATTCACAGGGAATACTATGGAGAAATGAAAAATGCTCACATGACAATACAGATGAACCTAACAAAACCAGAGAGCAAAAAAAGTCAGCCAAAAAAGAGCACATACAAATGGAATTGCACAGTGGAGACAAAACTAAGTTAGTTATTACAAGTCCGAATAATGGTTTTCTCTGAGGCGGGCAGGCCTGACAAAGGAAATAAGAGGTAGTTTCTGGTGTGCTCGGTGATTTCGTTTCTTGATTTGGCTATTGGTTACATGGGTGTATTCAACATGTTAAAATTTGCCAATCTGTACATTTATGATTTGTATACTTTTCTTACGAATATTATCCCTCAATAAAGATCATATGATAAAAAGCAAATAAACAGCAAACTGCAAACGATTTTCTACAAGTGTAATAAGGTTAAGTAACACATGAAGAATTCATGCAAATCAATTTTTTTGTTTTTGCAAATCAATAAAGAAATATTTTATTTATTTGTTTGAGAGAGAGAGAGAGTGAGTGAGCAAATGAGCAGGGGGAGGAAACGAGAACCTGAAGCAGACTCTGCACTGAGCTAGAAATGGGGCTCGACCCATAACTGCAAGATCATGATCCCAGCTAAAACCAAGAGTCAGATGCTGAACTGACTGAGCCATTCACATGCCCCTACAAATTAATTTTTAAGAAGCTGGCATACAGGGGTGCCTGGATGGTTCAGTTGCTTAAGTGTTGGGACTCTTGATCTGGGCTCAGGTCATGATCTCAGGGTGGTAGATTGAGCTCTCTTGACTTCAGGCTTCAGGCTACACACTGGCAGTGGAGCCTGCCTAAGATTCTCTGTTTCTCCCTCTGCATCGTGGCCCCAACCTCATCAATTAAAAAAAAAAAAAAAAAAAGAAGCTAGCTTCTAAGAGGAAAATGAACAAAATATACAAAAAGAACATGCAAAGAAAGAAATAAAAATGGTTCCAATAAATGCACAATATATGAATTAGAACAATGGAATGCTATTTTCCCTGTCAAATTAGCAGAGATTAAAAGAAACTAAAAAGGCTATTGCTGAGGATTTGGTGAAACTGACATTATTATTCCTAATGGAAATGTAAGTTAGTATAACCTTTTTGTATGAGTCTTAAAAAACTTGTCATATCCTTTTGATCCACTAGTTTCACTTCTAGAAATTATTCTAAGGAAAAATCAGAGTTGCAGTTAAAGATGGAATCATATCAGTGTTATTACAATGGTATTTTGAAACAATATAATTGTCCAAAGTGGAAAAATGGTTATATTAAAATACACACACATGCTGGAATATTATGTTATCAATAATGTTTTCAAACAGTAATGAATAAAGACTCATGAAAACTTTAAATGAAAAATACATACAAAATTCTACATGGTATGATACCTTTTGCTTTAAAAAATATCACATGCTAAACATACACTTGCTTTAAAAAAAAGTCTGTAAGAACACATATTATAATGTTAATGGCAGCCATCACTGATTGTTAGGATAAAGGATGATTTTAATTTAATGGTTTATTTTCTACAATGAATTCTTTTTTTGAGCATTACTATATTCAGAAATCTAAGAAAAAATAGGGTTAAAAAAAAAATAACATCCGCCTGGCTTTCTTTACCCTAGAAATCTGAGCAACCTAGATTTTTGTCTCCTTCAGCTCCCACCTTCAATATGTAACTGTTTCCTTGATTTTACCTGTAATTCTAAGAATTACCTGTCCAGGCCATCATTCCATTATTTCTTCTCTCATTTCCAAAATTCAGACACTTGTCTTCCCAAATGAGCTCCTCGAATCCAGACTCTTCATTTTGGTAAAATGACCTCATCTTCCACTACTTCTACATTCTAGCCACATCAAACCACTTTATACAGCGACCCTCCACACTCAATGCCTCTGAAAAAATCCACGCCAGGTACTTTCACACCTCCTAACCTTGGCATGCTCAGTTCTCTCTCCCGGGAATGCGCTTTCTCCATTCGTTCTAATCCGATTCATAGTTCAGATGTACCTCCGATATAATTTTCTGGGTGTAGCTTCCCTGAGACCACACGAACAGACTGCGGTTTCCACACCAATCCTCTACTAACAGTTAATACATATTTCAACATTTATCATTCTGCACTCTAATGGCTAGCTTTCCCAGTGTATGGAATAAGCCGTTTTTTAAAATCTCTTAAAATATGATTGGATGGGTGAACATAAAGCATACATATATGCAATATATCTACACTGCGTGTGAGTTTTCACCTGTATCTGATAGATAAACGGCAACAAAAACACTCGCCTTTTTTTTTTTCTTCTTCCCATTCAAGATGGCAGAGAACGTCTTAAAATAGTCCCACACAAAAGCACTCACACCCAGAGCCTCGAATCAGAAGAACTGGCTACACCTAGCGCAACAGCAAAGGACAAAAGAATTGAACCTAGATGTTGAGATGGCTCGGTCCTAATCACTCTCAGTAGGTCTCCACACACAGATTCTCAAACGTGTTAGAAAACTGGCACCTGCTGGCTTCATTACGAGGACCACGCCTCGATCGTGAACAGTGACCTGAGGCACTTCTGGATACTGACCCAAAAAATCGAGGATGAAAAAGGGGGAGGCTAAGCTGTATTGAGGAATATCCAAAATGCACGATGGGCTCCGCCCCACCCGGGCGCAGTAGCCCCACGGCATATCCATCTCCCGGGAAGGAACAGGCAGGGCTCCGGTCCACCGACCTAGCAACCAGGGCCCCAGCTGAGAATTCTGGGCGGGCCTGAGGCGGAGATTGCCGCGGCGAGGGTGCCCCGGGCTACACCTGTCAGGTTGCGACCAACACTAGGCCCAGAAATCCCCGAGATTCGGTGACCCAGGCTGGTAAGGAGCGTCACCCGATCCCTTCTCCCGGGATCGGCCCTTCGCCTTCCCCCTTGACCTTCTCAAACAAAGGCAATCCACACCCACCGCCATTTTCCCCTTACCTCAAAAACCACCTCTTCGTCAAACTCTGGTGTCATCCTTCTCCGCCATGCCACCCGCCTCAGCACGATGGGAAATGAAGGCGGGAGAACAGGCAGCACCCCGGCTTCTGCTACAGAACAGCCGCTTCTGTTCAGAAAACTACAATTCCCAGAATGCCTCGCAGCTCACGCCCCCTTATCAGGACCACTTATTGGAACAGAGCATGAGTTTGTGGGCGGGAGGGGCCGGAGCGGGCGGAAGCTTGAGCCCACTGATTGGAGGAGCCTGGAGCTTTTGTCCGCCTTTTACGGCCGCGACTAGCAGGGGGCGCCTGAAGCACTGATTTTTTTTTTTTTTTTTCCTTTTTCTTTTTTTTGGAGCTAGAGAGGAGCACGCGCCGGCGGAGCAGCGGTGAGCCCTGCTCGTGCCCGCGCCTGGCCGTCCTCTCGGAGCTCGGCTGGGTGGCGCTCGTGCCCGCCCGCCCGCCGCCTGCGGCTCGCGCCCGGGAGCGCCGCCGGGTCCCTGAAGCCGGTCGCGTCCTTTGTGCGGCGCTCTGGTTGCGCCGCTGGGCAGCGGGACGGAATGCGGGCGCTGCGGAGGCTCGGCTCTTCTGCTCAAACTCTCGAAACAATGGACTGTAAGAGGAGCATGGATTGAGGGGGGCGAGCGGGGAAGCGAGCTGCACGGGGAATCATGACTTCTGCCGCGGGTAAGTGACGGCGCTCGCGCTGCCGCTGGAAAGTTTGGAGGGAACGCTGCTAGTCTTGGGCTCTGGAGCAACTTTCTCCTCACGGGTGGGTTAACGGTGTTCCCCCTACCTTTCCCGAGGGCTGTGCAAATGCGGAGCAGACGGCTTGTGCCTCCGGATTTTCTCGTCCCTTCGTGCGGAGAGGGGCTGGTTGGAAATCGGGTGTCTCTTGGGACCTCCCTTTAAACGGACACCCGTGTTGGGAGCTCCTTGCGCCAGGTGAATCACGAAATGTGAAGAGGGAGACATTTGCTCGTCCCTCCTCAAGTTTGGGGGACTTGGCATTTGCGTGTGAAAGTAGTTTAGGTTCCCATGTTGAGAAATCAGTTATTCTAGGGAAGGCAGTGTTCCCGGACGGTTGAACTCAGCCACTATGCTGAGTCGCTTTGAACCTAGTCTCTACTGGAAACCCTGACCTTTACTAGCTGGAGAACTTTAGACATTGTGACTCCAGCCCTGGTGGTTTTTCCTGTTATCTGAGAAACAGAGGAGTAGAATTGTTGATGGCAGTTTTTTGCTCATCCTCACCCAGTTTTTGTGGATTTTTTTCTCTTTCTACCTGGTTCGTGTAAACGAACCCTTATTTTCTGTTTGCCTTCCATAGTTCCTTTCTCTACGTCCAAATGACAAAGCCTGTAATTTACCTTTGTGCGGAGTTTGAGCAATTCTCGACGTTGTATTTCTAAACAATCTTAAGAAACGGTTCTTATTTTCCAAAAATAATTAGTAAAGTACTTGCAGATTACTATTAAAAGCGCTTTATAAGACCATAGATTAATTTTTAAACCAGAACTTAGTAATATATTGGGTATTGTGGTTTTTTTCTCTGTGTTTTTGGCCATGTTGAAAGAAAAACACTTTCATTAGAAATTTTATAGTAAAACGATGTAAGGCTTCCCCTCAAACTTACTTCTAGAATCAGCACTTAAGCACAATTAAACTTTCTTTGCTTTTCTTGGCATTTGTTTTAAATTCCTGCAACTTGATGCTGTCAAACAGCACTCTAAATGTTCTGATTTGTATTATTTTTAAAACAGATATATTGGAGTGTTGCATGGCTAGATGTAATCAGATTACAACTATAACAAGGCAAAAAGTTAGCCAACAGGAGTAAGAAGCAAGGAATGAAGTATTTCTGAAGATGTTGTGGATGTTTCCTTTTTAATGTTATATGTATGTAGAGGAGATATGTTATCATATACTATGGAAGTTAAACTCTCTTTTCTTTACTAAGGGGAGACTTTCTACTTAACTTGGGGTGAACTGTTTTCATCTTAAATATCTGTGCCTCACCATTCAATTTTTCTTTATTACTGACCCAATCCAGTTAATTAAAATTTTAAGTGGTTGGATATTTAAAAATCTTTCTAGCCATTTTAGTTTTCCCCTCCTTCCCAGTGTCAAACACATTTAAAATATTCATACCTTAAATGTATCGTTTTCAATTCTAGTCCTAACAGTTTATAATGAACAGGTACAGAAACATTTAAGTTGACATTTAGATGTGTGAATCTGATCTAGGGTTTGGTCTGGAAGTTTATGATGCTTTCGATTGAATTACCGTAGAATAATGCAAGCTATTTTTATATTTTATCAACTTTATAATTAAAGAAATCCACAGACATTTTTGTGGTGTTTAAAAGAGGAACACTTCCTGTGTTTAGCTGAGTTAGTTGGTTTTTAGCCTGGCTTGCTGAGAAGCATTAACTACCTTTTTGTTCACCCATCTGTTGAGATTTTCTTATAATTCTTTCTCATGTATAAATGGAGAATATGGAAGAAAACTGGGGTTTTATTTCCATTCCTTTCTTACAAAATTATGTGGTCATCATTCTTACAAGCACTTTATGATGCTTTTTTAGTACAATAATAAAATTCCTTAAAACTTTAGGAATATTATTTGCAATTAGGGGAGGGGATGTTTGTTTATGTTGAATCTAATTTGTGGTATTTGGGATGGTTGGCTTAATTTTAAAAAATAAGATAGATATTAAAAAAAATAAAAAAAAATTTAAAAAATAAAACAAATGTTGTAGAACATCTTGCATTATATTTATCCTGAAGGAGAGCTTGCTTTGTTTTTCTGCATCTGTGAATGAGTAGGCCCATAATAGAGATTTTAGAATTATTCTAGTCAATTTGTGAAAAAGGAGAGAGATTATCAGTGTATATTTTGTATCCTTTAAAAAAAGATACAGCCTCATTAATGCCTGTGTTTTGCCTTTTGGCTGATCCAGTAGCTAAGAAAGTGTGCACGGTGAACCACAGCCATCTGTGTGTAACAGATGACGAGTATGTTTGTAATAGTAAAATGTTACCAGTGCTTTACTTTCTTACCTTATTTTCCCCTGGAGCCAAACAGCTGTGTAAATAAAAAGATTTGCTGCTTGGCTCTATAGCTTTTGGGTCTAAATGTTGATACAGTATTAGAATCCAAAGGTGCTAGGTGCATTTCCAAACATCATGCACTTATTTCAAGAGTGACATAGAAACAGGCTGTAATATAATGGCTTTTTATTTTTTGAGTTGTGTTTCTTTCAAAATAGAGCCACTAAATACTACTACTACTACTACTACTACTACTACTACTACTACTAATCCTAAGAAAGGATTTTGGATATTGCTGTGCCAGTGACTTAAACACTTGCTCTTACTAATAATTAAAAACTTATTCAATAATCCTATTGAAGCTGATTCCTGCTAACTTTTCAAAATATTGTTCTACATTTAAATGGATACTGATTTTTTTTAAAAGAAATTTCCTGTTACTGAGGCATATTAAAGAATATATATATGTGGAAGCTTTATCTATTCCTAGGCCCTATTTTCAGCATTGAGAATAGAGCAGTGAGTGTGTTAAAATGCCTCTTCTCCTGGAGCTTGCCTTCTAGTGGTGAAGACTGACAAAATTATACTGAAGAAAAATCACATGGAGAACAGGGACTAAAGAATATAGGGATTCTCCTGAAGCAAGGATCACACAGGTTATAATCTCAGAATCATATAGGATTTAGAGATCTGTTCCACATCCTCATCTACAAGTGAGGAAGCTGAGGCAACCAGATCTTTGAGTTATGTTATCTGCTACCTCCAATACACAGTTTAAGAGTAGCGGGCTGAAGTTCACAGTTATTTATTTAATTAAATGAGTATGTGTTGAGTGTTAGGTATATAACGCTGTGCTATATTTGTTGGGAATCAACCACAGCTCATACATAGCTACTTGAATTTGTACAACACTAAGAGTGGGGATTTATGGCTCTTGGAAGAGGACTCATGAAACACATTTAAAGAAAAGAGTAAAACTGGTACGAAAGATTAAAAAACAATATAACTAAAATGCAAAAATTGATTGGTTAAGTGGCTTTTGACAATACACTAAGATTCAGAAAGTAAAAGAGTAATTTGATGAGACTGGGTTTTGTTTTGAGGTATTTTTTAGTTATGAAAAATACACATAAATTTACCATCTTTACCATTTTTAAGTGTATAGTTTAGTAGTGTTAAAGACCCTTAAGTGCCTTGCAACCAGTCTCCAGAACTCTTTCCATCTTGCAAAACTGACTTTTTTTTCCTTTATTATTACTTCAAAAACCCCAGAGGTAGGACATTTTAAGAATGGTTACTGAAGTCAACATGACATCTTGTCAGGTTTCATTATCTGGGGTAAGGTGGGAGGTTTGGAAAAAGCTCTGGACATTCATACTTTGTCTTAAGACTTAATAGGTCAGGAGTTTAATTTAATAGACTATTATAGCAAGGTTTATCTTCAGCCTTTGAATGGTTTTACAATTTTTTTTACGTAAGCAAAAATAATAACATGCTTATTGAATAGCTAGCTGAAATTGTATAGCTTTGGGAATTTATATTAAATTATTTTGGAAGTATTTTACTATCTTTATCAGGACATTACACCCAGGAACTGAATGAGAAAGCATGTGTTATCATGTGACCTTGGCTTGGGAAAACGGTTGGTAAAAGGAAATAGAACACCCTATCCTCTCCTCCCCACCTCAACTTTCCTCTGATACCTTCTTTTTTTTTTTTTTTTTTTAAGATTTTATTTATTTATTTTGACAGACAGAGATCATAAGTAGGCAGAGAGGCAGGCAGAGAGAGAGGGGGAAGCAGGCTCCCCGATGAGCGGAGAGCCCGATGTGGGGCTCGATCCCAGGACCCTGGGATCATGACCTGAGCCGAAGGCAGAGGCTTTAACCCACTGAGCCACCCAGGCGCCCCCCTCTGATACCTTCTTAAGTGTTGTGACTTTTGTTGGAAAAAAAAAAAATCATCACCAAATGAAGTATAAAGCCTCTGTATATTCAAATACTTAATGTCCAAAAGTTATTTTGAAAAATGGTTTTTTTTTTCCAGTAAATTAAGTTTTTATTAAGCTTTAAATCCTGTTGAAGAACAAACATGAAGTGTAAGAGTATAAGATAAAATAAAGCATTTTTACTTTAGGTGTCCTTGGGGAAATGTGGCTAAGTGATAGTGATAGTAAAAGTGGAAAAATTTAAAAGAACTGAAAACAACAACAACAACAACAGATGTTTGGGCCCTATATAATCTTCATCTTATAGGTCTTTTGTATGAGGCCTTTGTTAGGTGACTTTAGGCTAGGACCAGGTCTGTACAAAACTAACATAGAATAATAGGTGTTTATTTAAGAAAAATAGGTATTTATTAAGTGCTTTTTATATAATGTTAGTAAAGGATTGATACAATAGAAATTGTCTTTGAAATGCCCTGGAAGAGTGCTTATTAATAAAGGGAGCACAGTATATTCACCTGTGGAACTTAAAAGAAATTCACATGTCCAGGCTGTATGCCCAGATACTCTGATTGATCAGACATGGAGTAGAACCTATACACATGATTTTTAAAAAAAAATAAAGCTCTGTGAGGGATTATAATGAAAATTCCCAATAATATCCCCCATGCAAAGAAATACCTTCATAATGAATCAAATAATATAGAGGAACTAGTTTTGTTTGTAAGTTTGGAAAATTTCTGATTTCTAGATTCCTTTTTATGACAGTTTTGGGGTTCTACTGAGGTAGATTCTTGAGAAAAGGCACATAGACAACTCTATGGTATATCACTGAGGTAGAAGAATACCACTACTTATTGATATGTAATGTTAAAGGGTTTCATTTCTATATAACTGAGGCAAATTCATTCAGCACTCTGAAGATGAACTGAAGTACTACTTTCTTCTACTATATCAGTAATTTCATTTAGTGTCCACTGAAGATAGGGTAATCTGTTCCAGAATTAGAAGGAAACTGTATTGGACTTGCTAAGAAATGTACACTCTACCCAGAGCTTTGTATATTGGAATTGAAGGGCAATTTTAAGGAATTTTCAGGAGTAATGTTGACTCTTTAATGTAATGTAATCTACCTAGTAAAATGCAAGCTCACCATAATTATCAAAAAAAGTAAAAATGTTATCAAATTTAATTATTTATTATCTTTTGCTTTGGGGTTTTTTGTTTGTTTTTTAGCATCATATTATTATTTTTTCTTTTCTAGAGATTAAGAAGCCACCAGTGGCCCCTAAGCCAAAGTTTGTGGTAGCAAATAATAAGCCAGCTCCACCTCCTGTTGCACCCAAACCCGATATTGTGATTTCTAGTGTTCCACTGTCAACAAAGAAAACCAAACCAGCAATAGCCCCGAAACCAAAAGTTCCGAAGGGCTCGCCTGTTAGAGACATCGGGCAGTCACCATCAAGGAAAATCACTGTGAACTTGGAAGAGCACAAACAGGAATTACCTGAAAATGCCGACAACTCTAACTGTAAAAACGTAGGGCATCAGAGCAGTGATTATATTTTACCAATGTGTTCCTGCAGTTCTCAATGTATCCATAAATTTGGGAATAGAGAGAATTTGTGTGTAAAGCAACTTGTCTTAGAGCCCCTGGAAATGCATGAAAACTTAGAATATAGTAAAATTGAGGAGTCCTCTTCAGCTGTAAAAACAAGGAATAAATGTGATTCTAATGTTGAAAATGTCAAGAGCCAGAGTGGAGTAGTTTTAAAGGCGAACATCCTAGAAGAGAAGCTCAAAGATGTTTTAACACAACAAACATCACCTTTTTTTTCCCTACAGAAGCACAAATCCACAGACAGCCCAGAAATTAATGATGGCTATAATTCCAAGAGACAATTCAGAATTGAGTTTGCAGGTTTGTCACCTTCCCCATCCAGCTTTGAAAAAGTTCCTGATCATCGCCATTGCCACCTACAGCTTCCTAGTGATGAAACTTACCAGCATAGCAGTGATAAAAGCAATACTTGCTTTCATTCATCTGAACAAGAAGCTCTGGAAAATGCTAAAAGGAGTACTTTTCTGTCTTCAGATGGAGTTAGTAAGAAATCAGAAGTCAAAGACCTTGGTCCCTTAGAAATTCACTTAGTACCACATACCCCCAAATTTCCAACCCCCAAGCCCAGAAAGACACGGACTGCTCGTCTGTTACGTCAAAAGTATGTAGATGTTCCTAGTGAAAGTACTGAAGAACCAGAGAATTTAGACAGTAACTCCTCTTGTCTTTTAGAAGCTGGTTTGAAAAACAATAAAATCAGTGTTCTTCATCAGAATGTTTTGTGTAACCAGGAACAGGTGGACAGAGTGAAGCCAGGAAATAAAAGTGAATTGAATGTGGACTCCAGTGGTGACAGACAAAATTTAGTCCTTCCACAGAAGGCTCTGTGTCCTGAAACATCTTCCTTTGAAAAAATGGAAACAGATTCTAATTTAAGTTCTGACAGCAAGACAGTAGATGGTTCTAGTATGTCACTTGCTGTGGACAAAGGGACCAGTTTTATAAGGTGCAGTACTTTATCTATGAGCCTGCCGAAGCAGCTCAAATTAACCTGCAATGAACATTTGCCTACTACCTGCAATGTGGGAGTATCTACCCCTCAAATGCAAAAGGAATCTACAATAAAAGGTGAAAATTCCTCAAGGATTGTCCCGAAAAAACCTCAAAGACACAGCTTGCCTGCTGCAGGAGTGCTTAAAAAGGCTGCCTCAGAGGAGATTGTGGAGAAAAGTTCTTATCCCTCAAATGCAGAAAATAATTCAGAGAAAGGTATAGAAAGAAATCACCTTCAGCATTTGTGTGCCCAAAACCTCAGTATGTCATCCTCCTTTGATATGCCTAAACGGGCTTCAGAAAAGCCAGTGTGGAAGTTACCTCATCCTATTTTACCCTTTTCAGGGAACCCAGAATCCCTAAAGTCTGTCACTACATCATCAAACAGTGAGCTTTCAACTGCCATAACTAAGCCTCGAGCAAAATCATTATCTGCCATGGATGCGGAAAGGTGCACTAAGCCTTGCAAAGACACTCAGAAGAAAAACTCTTTAAAGAAGTTGCTGAACATGAAACTGTCCATCTGCTTCATGAAGAGTGACTTCCAGAAATTTTGGTCTAAGAATAGCCAGCTTGGAGACACAACTGCAGGCAACCTCTCAGGTGGGGAGAGGAAAGGAGTTGAAAGTGATTGGCATGGCATGTTGGTAGAAGAGAAGAGAAGTAAACCCATCAAGGCATATTCTGCAGATAACTGCAGCTTGGAATCCCAAAAGAAGAGGAAGAAGTCTCGGGGCCAGACCAGTGCAGCTAATGGACCACGAGCTGAGTCTTTGGATGACCAAATACTCTCCAGGGAGTCATTATCTCAGGCACCTTGCAAATCTATCCCAAGTGGCTGTGTCCCAGAGTATGAAAATGTGCGCCATTATGAGGAAATACCAGAGTATGAGAACTTGCCATTTATAATGGCCATAGGGAAAACTCCTGAGTTAGAATGGCAGAATTCCAGAAGCATGGAGGACACCGATGCAAATGTATATGAGGTAGAAGAGCCATATGAAGCTCCAGATGGCCAGTTGCAACTTGGACCCAGACATCAACATTCCAGGTAACACTTAGTGCCAGACACTGTGCTTTTGCATTCATCACTGAAATTAACCTCCCAAGAACCCTGTGAGATGTGGGGAAATCACGTGGCGAGAGAGTGGTTTAGTTAAGCACATATTAAATTATTCCAAACTGCAGGGTTCTTTTATCATAGTATGGGCATTTTCAATGCAGGCTTGAAGTAGTTGACTTATTTTAATAGCGGATTCAAAGAATTTGAACTAGTGGTAGCGTAGGTAGTACAAAGGAGACCTAGAACAGCAAGGTTGCAGGCCTCCAAAGCACCAATGTAGAAGGAATAGCAGGAATCTAGGGGAGGAAATTGGCCACTTCAGTGACATTTATTTGTTAGGTGTAAGAAATGTGTGCAGTTTGGGGGTGCCTGGGTGGCTCAGTCAGTTGAGCTTCCTACTCGATCGCAGCTTAGGTCTTAATCTCTGTGTCATGAGTTTGAACCACACACTGGGCTCTACACTGGGTGTGGAGCCTACTTACGAAAAGAAAGAAAGAAGGAAAGAAAGGAAGAAAAGAAAAGAAAAAGGAATTTGTGGAGTTTGAAATCCATGCATTTGCTTATGGTGTCCTCGTCAGTTAAAACCTCTAAATTTACAAAATTTCCTACTCTGACGATTAGTTATTTTGCTTGTTGAAAACTAATTGCTGGCTTCATATGGAAATAGGAAAAACACAGGAAATGGAAAGCTGCTATCTTTTCTTTCTCACTTTTTTTTTTAAATAAATATTTTTTTTAAATTTTATTTATTTATTTGTCAGAGAGAGCGAGCACAGGCAGACAGAGAGGCAGGCAGAGGCAGAGAGAGAAGCAGGCTCCCTGCCGAGCAAGGAGCCCGATGTGGGACTCGATCCCAGGATGCTGGGATCATGACCTGAGCCGAAGGCAGCCGCTTAACCAACTGAGCCACCCAGGCGTCCCTCTTTCTCACTTTTTTTATATGTATTTACTACCTCTGGTATACCTTCTCCAACCTTAACCAACTGAGCCACCCAGGTGTCCCCTTCTCCAACCTTCTTATTGAAATCTTGGCCCTTGATGGTCCAGCTCAACAACCACTGACTTCATGAAGCTTTTACAGACCTAGTAGGATCAGGTCCTATTCTGATCTCCCCATTATGCTGTGGTTATCTTTATAGGTTTTATCTCCATTTGTCTTATGGTATAGTTTATACAGTCTGATATTCTGCATTCAGTTTTAAGCTCCACTAAGAGTTGGAGTCATATGTTTTTTTTTTAGACAATTTTATTTTAATAATCTTAGTTGAAAATGAGTCATCTTTTATCCCTTTTGGGGCCAAATGGGGTTGGAAGGGATGAGTAGATGTTGGTTGGGTGAAAGAATGAATGAAAAAGAAGTAAACACTGCAGAAGCTTTGTTCTCTCTCTGTAGTCTCAAAGAGGGCCATCACATTGCATTTACAGTGTTTTGTGTATGACAAAAAGCACGTAAGCCCTTTTTGAAGTCTTCATGCTCTTAGGTCATTAACCTCAAAGTAACCTTTGAGTACTTACAGGGGGACTTCTGTAGAAATAGTGACCTATACGATGACATAGTAGGGGATCAGAGGATTATCAGGTGAATGGAATAAATAAAAATGTCAGGCAAAGCTAAATGGGGGGGGGGGTGCCTATTCCCAGGAGCTTCTGTCCAGTGAGGCAGCAATTATAGGGCAACGTGGTTTTGTTGATCCAAAAGTTTAGTGTACCAAGTAAAATTGTTCCAATTTCTTTTAGCTTTTAAATGCTTTCCTGGTGTGTTTCTTTACTGTGCCCCTCCTCCATAAATACTTAGCGTCATAAAATACTTAGCGTCCTTGCCTGACTTTTCTCATAGCTGACTCCATTCTGCTTACAACTGTCTACTCTGAACATTAGTATTTAGGCAGAAGTCTTTTCCTTGGCATAAATATTTTGACAGAGAATTGAAATTAAATATCCAGCTTAAAAAAATGTGTATTCTCATGCATGCTCTTGTCTCCATGAAGCAGTTTTGTTGGTATTGCCCTCCTTTTAATATGTTTTTGTATATTATGTGTGTGTATGTGTCTGTGTGTATCTGGCTGAAGGAGGAATTATTTTGGCTTCCTTATGATATGCGATTATCCTTAGCTTAGATGGAGTGTTTTTCTTGAAATTGGAGGTTTGGCCCTCCCATTGGCCCTCAGGCTTAAATCCCAAGGATTTGTCATTATTGCTAACACCGGCTGTAAACTTCTGGAATATGTCCTTTTTCTGGTATGTTTCTTTCTTTTTTTTTTTTTTAAGATTTTATTTATTTGACAGAAATCACAAGTAGGCAGAGAGGCAGGCAGAGAGAGAGGGGGAGGCAGGCTCCCCGCCGAGCAGAGAGCCTGTTGTGAGGCTTGATCCCAGGACCCTGGGATCATGACCTGAGCTGAAGGCAGAGGCTTTAACCCACTGAGCGACCCAGGAGTCCCTCTGGTATGTTTCTTATGCAGTGAGGGCACTGCTGCTCTGGCGCTGCTGGGAAACCAGGTGGGAATGGGTTAAAGTACACAGCCAGCCAGTGCAGCTGGATAGCACTGGTAAGGAGGGCTCTTTTTCAAAGGCCACAGGAAACTGAGGGCGGCTTTGGACAGGTTACAGGCTGTGAAGTAGGGCAGCCTGGTAAAGACTGAGAAAGTTCTGCTTTTGAATTGGCTTTCCACGGAGATTTTTGTCTAGGCCTGGAGCAGGGAGCCAGGCTTGAGTGGCTTGAAGTGTGCCAGCCGAATCCAAAGCCTTCAGTTGTAGGGTCAGATGAACAGCTTCTCCTGGGAGGGTGTACCTTTTGTAAAACATTGAATAGACGAGAGAAAGCAAAATCCAAGCCTTCATGAGGAGGATACCTGGACACCTTAAAACAAGGTAAATGAGAAGTGGGACCTACATTTCATATGAGCCGAATGGATCCAAATGGAAATCCTGTTTGGCAGTCTGGCTGTTGAAATCATTTAAACCTCTGCTTTGGAGTAATTAATTTAAAATCCAACACAATAGATGTCTAAAATGATAAGAAAAAACACAAATGACCCCTATTTAAGACCCATCTGCCAGAGTGAATAAAAAAGTGTATTTAACAGTTTCTCAATCCTCAGGAAAGAGATTCTGGATCTTTCCTAGGGGACTGGTTTACAGAGATTTACTGGTTTTGCAGAGTCCATGTATATAACCAACCAGATTCTGGATTAGTAAACAGACATTGCCAGCCCTGGGGTGGCTCATATGGTCACATTCTTTAGAGTACAGATGTTTCATGAGTCCAACAGCTTAATATTTACTAGTTCATAACATGTTTGTAATTTATTAGGAAATAATTGTATGTAGTCCTCATACAAACAGGATTGTATTCTAAAAGTTCATGATAATTTGGAACTTTGAGTGTATCGCCCAAAGAAGGAGTTTTGGAAACATTGGTAGAGGACCCAGGTTAGCATCCATATTATTTTAACCATTACTGTACTGGCTTTCCCTTCCCCTTTCCTAGGTAAATTCTTCCTCCCAGTGCATGTTTGTGCTGGGGCAGGATCTTCGCCCAGCCAGGGTGGGGTTGAGCATGGTGTCAGAGGAGCAAATCTCCTGGGTCTGAGATGGCAGTGTTTGTGGAAAGGATGAGGTGACTAAAGAAGAATGAGGAAATTGGGGGCTGGGTTTGCTTTGAGAAAGACTGCAAGGCATTGGAAGTGATAAGGAGAAGGGAAGGCTGGGTGGTTGGGATTTAGTGTGCAGTGGATTGTCTTTCCCTCCTTCCTCCTCACTGTACCTATCCCTCTCTTTCCGTCCCTGTGCTCCCCTGCATGTTCTGCTGATTGGGTTTGTGACCTCCGGCAAGAATGAGTAGGAGAAAGCGGAGGAAGGGAGTTGATGGGGGTAAGGAGTGGCTCTGGGAAGCCCTCCAGGGAGTTGATGGGGCTAAGGTGTGGCTCTGGGAAGCCCTCTAACAGGGAAAGGTGAATAGCCAAATCTGAAAGAAGGTAAAAGAGAGTGAAGGGAATTCCTCTGGCCATAGAAACAGTTGCTTTACATGTTCTCAGATGGGTTGCCATTTGCTTACTGCTTGGGGTTCTCAAAAGCAGTTTTGTTAGGAGCAACAGTGTGAGAAACGTAAGCGTTCTGGTGCCATTTGGGTGTAGTTGCCGAAATGTTTCAAACATAATTATCCTAAAATACCTAGATGACAACTCTCTCTCACTGGCACGCACGTTAATGAGTGCGCATTGACTATTATTTTTTTAAGAAGTTTGATTTTTGTAGGGAATTTGATAAATTTGGGCCTTTAATATTAAAGAGTTACAGACAAATCAGCAAAATAATAGTGTGCAAATAAGGAGATTTTCCTCTTGAAATTGTAGCAGATTTTTAAATTCTCTAACCAAGAAGAACTTTCCTTGGAACCTTTCTAGGTTTTTCCTCTGTTGTTTTAGTTCTTTTTATAAGCGCTTCAAAGAAAATGAATGATTACTGGATTTTCCTCGGTAACTTGGCAAGCCCTCAGTTTATTTATTCCACAGTCTTGACCATGTGTAAAGCACTTTGCCTTCAAAGCTAAATGGGGGGGGGGTGCCTATTCCCAGGAGCTTCTGTCCAGTGAGGCAGCAATTATAGGGCAATATGGTTTTGTTGATCCAAGCTCTGTCTGAGTTATACCTCAAGTAAGGTATTAAAGATAACCTCACAGATTTGGTAACACTTGACCCAAGGCTTATAAAATGGACATGATTGAATTTGGCATTCAGGAGGTCATTTTCTAACTTCACTGGTGCTCTGGGGGAAGTAGCTGCATTGCAGACTGAGGATTTCAAAGAGAGGAAATGGAATCAGCCAATGTGGATGACTGTTTCTTGAAACTTTGCCCAGAAGTCCCCATCACTTGACAGGTTTGGATTTATCTTCAGGTTTTCCTCAAGTACCAGGATTCAAAATAAAGTGAACTTCAGAATAATGTCTTCTTAATTAATCAGTAGATCCTTATTTCTGATGAAAGAAACTACAAAGCTTTTGTTTGTTTTTCCCCCCATTTTAAACACAAAACTGGGCTGAACAAGCTGCCAAATTATAAATCCTCTAAAATCCTGTAATGACTTTTGTGTTGTAAATCATCAGACCCCATCTAGAAGATATCTCTCTTGGGTTGCATTTACCATCTGGTGGCATTGTTGCATTTTACTATAATGATTAGAGTATAAATGAATAGCCCTAATAAGCATTTTCATCCTGTCATAGCACCGATCTTATGCACAGTTAGAGGGTGAAGGTTAGGACTCCTATATCTCAAAAGAAGCCCTTTCCTCTGAGTTATTTTCAGCACTAGCTCAGGAAATGTAGAAAATTTGCATGGCTCTTTATCTTTCTTGTCTTGGAATCATAACACACAATTTTGGCAAATCTGTTTGTTTACATACTTACCCTACATTTGGAACTGCAGCTCAATGCGTTGGATTTTACTTGGCAATAAGGCTTTTCTTTTTTCCCTTCCAAATTAATTATTAGCAATTAGTGAAACCGCAGCTCTATCACTCTGGTCTCATTTCCTGCCAAAACAGATAAGTGATATTTTATCAAATATATATGCTTTTGTGTGGTAGAATGTGACTTTATACTTTTAGAAGTATATTTTTAGTCAAGAGATAGAACAAATATTCTACATTGTGATTGTGGGTACACACACACACACACACATCCTGTCTTCATAAAAATACATTATTTTGAGATAGCTGATATCTGCACATATAGAAATGATTGGTTTTCCATTGCTGTGTTTTTATTAACTTTTCGGATAGTTAAAGTCTAAAATTTTTATAATTTAGTCAAGCATATTATGATTTTGCTTTTTTAAAATTACCATCAGTTGTATCAGTGAGACAGAAATCGCTTTGCAAAATGAGCTTCTGACTGATTTCCTGGAAAAATGTTCTCAGTATGTACCTTTTGGGATAGAGCAGATATAGGGAAGGGACAAGGAGGTCCCTCATTCTTTTCCTAAGGATTTTTAATTCCTGTATGGACCTGAGAGGTAAAGATAATCTGATAATCTATCAATCTGTAGAGAGATTGATCCTATTAATAGGATGTTTGGAACTCAAGGCATTTTTGCAGTAGAAGTAATTGTAAGTCTTGGGTTCCTAGCCAGCACACAAGAACTTACTTAGCTTCTAATATATGAAAAAAAAAATGCAGTGAGACTATGACAATGCTAAAACAGAGCAATAAAATAAAGTTTTTATAACTTTTAAATGCTGATACATTCAAGAAGGTAGAGGGTAGTGTGTTGAGGAAAATATTAAGGGGGAAGGAACAGGATGAAGAGGAGGAGAAGGTGAACTTTGACTCACTATCCCTACAGGTGGTTCAGGGGAATTCCAAATCTAGGCTCATGTTCATATGTAGGGGAGTGAGTATGTTAGTATTTCAAGCTTTCATAACTAATGCCTGTGCTTTGTATATTACTTTTGTAAGCTTTCTGTGTTCTTCCAGATGTTTCTTTTAAATGCATCATCTTTTCCTGGAATTGCATAGATTAATTTGGTATTTAGGGAAAATCCTTTATTTAAAAAAAAGTAGACATGTTTATATGGGCCTATTAATTTTAATACTTTTTTTGTAACTATATTGGGAGCAAAGTGTAGCAAAATGTGCTAAGACTCAGAGCAGTTCCAGTTGTAACACATTTAGATATAGGAAGCTCTAAAGAGATACTTACTGATCTTTTTATTAAATACTGAGTTTAAAAGTTAAGTTCAAGAACTGAACTGCCTAGTTTGTTCTGGGTGGTATAGAAAACCTTGGATTAGTCTGAGTCTGGTAGTTGTGTTAGTGGATCTCTGAAAGAAAAAAAAAAGTATTGACATCAGGCAGAGATCATCTGTCTTTGGAGTTAATAAAACTTGGGTCGACCAAATAGAGTATATCAGGAGGTAAAGTGTGATGATAGTATTTCCAAGGAGAACAGCTGTCTTCTGCAGTTTTCTTTCGGATTTCTCAGCCCTTGTTTGCATGTATTATAGATCCATTTTGGTTCTGTATAAGTGTGAACTGGAGTAAGGTTGTATTTGGTGTTATCATATCTTTTATCGAGAAGAAATTGAATCTTGGTGATTGTGACTTCAGAAAAAACGGACAACTAAAATGCACCCGGATTAATGGTCTGAGCCCCAATATCTGAGGGCCTGTTTACCAGACTCTTCATTTATCAAAGTGTTTTGGTTTCTGCTTCAGGAAAGGTGAAATAATAAACACTGAACAAAGAAAGTCAGTTTCCCCTGAGTGTTTGGATAAAAATAAAAAGGAAAACAAACACATTTAGCCTTTTTCTGTTTGAAATGGTGCAACTGCTTATTCTTCAGCTCCTGTGGATTCCATTGAAAACTTTGTTTTACTTAGGTCATATATTTTTTTGAAGTCAGTTTCTTGGTAACATATTTATGGCAGTTGATATATTTTGGCATATGGTAGTATTATCTAAAACGTTAGGAATTAAAGAACAGATTTGACTTTTAATAAATTTAAAATAGCTTGTTCTTTGTTTTCTTCATCTGAAAAGCAGTTCTGATTTGAAACTGTTTGGCAATTATCATTTCAAGTCCAGGAAAGTCGGTAAAACGTGTAAAGAAGGAATAATTGGTGACTGTTTTTCCTGTCTTTCTTTTGGTCTTTAGATGTATCTACAGTCACAAGTCAACAGAAATTTCAATTTAAATGACTACCTGTGGGGCGCCTGGGTGGCTCAGTGGGTTAGGGCCGCTGCCTTCAGCTCAGGTCATGATCCCAGGGTCGTGGGATCAAGCCCCACATCGGGCTCTCTGCTCTGTGGACAGCCTGCTTCCTCCTCTCTCTCTGCCCGCCTCTCTGCCTACTTGTGATCTCTATCAAATAAATAAATAAAATCTTTAAGAAAAATAAAAAATAAAAAAATAAATGACTACCTGTTTCACTTCTCAAGTTTTCTTTGCATGGTTCCACTGTTAGAAGCATGAGGGGAAAGCACAATCCCTCACTAGGGATCATTAGCCCTGTTAGGTTGTGGGAAGGACTCAGGACAGGGGAGGGAGGAATGAATAATGAGATTGTTCATTGAGTCCAGATATGACTTACTTGGTGTCAAGTTTGGGTGAGGAAACTTAAATGGGGCCTTTTGGGTAGTTTGAGAAATTTGGAAAGTTAGGTATGCCTTTTAGCTGTTTTAGGTCAGATGTAGTTATAAAAT
>ML105868.1:0-16146 GCA_003697995.1 Taxidea taxus jeffersonii | reverse complement strand
GTGAGGGATTTACGTCAGGATGTCAAGCTCTCCTCACTACTGGGTTCTCAGCAGCTAGAAAACAGAACAAGCAATGGAGGCACTAGGGCTCAGTGGGGCCAAGAGGACCTGGTGGCAAAGGGAAAACATGCCAGCTGGGTCTTTAGAGGGCAACTTGCAAGGGTGCTCTGAAGGGTGGGTTGAGGTCTCCTGGCTGGGAAGGTTGGACCAGCCTGTGAAGGGATGAGTCCATTGGTCACAGTTTATTCATTCTGGTCTCATTTTTAGATTCAAGACCTATGGCTCCCATCCCCACACCACCCCCAAAATCTTAGTTATCTAGTTTCTTGCATCCCTCTTCAGCTGGAATCTGCCCCATCTCACCAAATTGGCCCTCCAAATATATGGGACTGATACTGTCTCCTGCTTTGGGAGTTTAATGCCACAGATATGTTGTACCTTCATTTCAGAAAAGCATCTGATGAGACCTCTTCTGGTATCTCTCCCCCCCTCAGTCTCCAACCTTAAAACATAGTGGTTGGGTTATGGACATTGGGGAGGGTATGTGATATGGTGAGTGCTATGATGTGTGTAAGCTTGACGATTCACAAACCTGTACACCTGGGGAAAATAAGATATTATATGTTAATAAAAATAATTAATTAAAAAATAGTGTGTTTTACAATTCCTTGTGGATGCGTTTTCTAGTCATACTGGAAAAACTTTAATCTTTCTGACAGCAAAATAAGATTAGTTCTATCAATTCCCCCAATGCTCCTGATCCCATCTAGGGTTCTGCCTAGATAAAAGTCTTCACTGGACTATAATACATGTTTTGTCTCGTTTTTGTAGTTACTCATTTTTAAGGATCAAGTTTTGTCATAATGAGATTCAAAAGGTTCCAAGTTCTGTAGGCATCTTCCTGGTCAAAATTTTAAATTCCTAGGCAATAATGCAGGAAGATAATTAATTATGCCAGCCTTGCATCTCATTGGAGGAAAAATTTTAGCCACTTTCCCTCATGCACGATCCCTCTCTCCCTGCCCTGACCTCTCATCCAGGGAAAGAGACTATCTGATGCAAATCTGGAGACTCTGATTGGACACAGTTTTTAGTATGTGTGCAATCACTGGGTATAGCTTCAAGGTGAAGGGTCGAGGCTCTAGGATTTCTCATTGCCCTTCTTTTTATATCATGTTGCAGAATTGTTAAACTAAGTCAGGGATTCCTCCTAAATTTTGGTGGTCTTTCTTTGGCTCCTCATGCTGTGTACGTCTTGGTAAATAGACTCTAATCATATCTTTCTCTTTCATGCAGGTACTCCAGAACCTGATGATCTCAATATTTCTAATGTGGTGGTCTTAGGGTAATTAAGATGCTTAAAAGGTTCCTTTCAGACTTAAAGCCTAAGCCAGGAGCTTCCATTTATGTTTTTTTTTAAGATATTATTTATTTATGTATTTGAGAGATAGAGAGAGAGGATGAGCATAAGGAGAGGGACAAGTGGATTCCATGTTGAGCACAGAACTAACATGCAGCTCAATCCCATGACCCTGAGATCATGACCTGAGTCAAAATCAAGAGTCAGACACTTAATTGACTGAGCCACCCCAAGAGCTTCCATTTATCTTTTAACCAGGGTTATCAGTTAGAGAATACAGCAACCAGTAGCATGACACTCTTTGTGCCTATTCTGTTTTGGCCCTTGGTTATCCTACCTAATAACCATGTGGGAGAGATTGTTGGGAGTTACATAGGATTTACATTTTTCTAGCCTCCTGTATTGGTCAGGTTCTCTAGAGAAACAGGAACAATAGGAGATTTATTATGAGGAATTAGCTGATGCAATTTTGGAGGCTGAGAAATCCCATGATTTTCCATCTGCAAGTTGAAGACCCAGGAGAGCTGGTAATGTAATTCATCCTGCAGCAGAGAGGCCTGAGAAGTGGAAAAGCTGACTGGTATACATTGTTCTATTCATGCCCACATACACTGGTGAGGGTAGTCTACTTCTGAGTTCACTGATTTCAAACATTCATCTCTTGGGGCGCCTGGGTGGCTCAGTGGGTTAAGCATCTGCCTTCAGCTCAGGTCATGATCTCAAGGTCCTAGGATGGAGTCCCCATCACCTCCTTGGCCTTGGGTTCCCTTCTCAGGGAAGTCTGCTTCTACCTCTCCCTCTCCTGCCCCACCCTCACTCTTGCTTGTTCTTGCTTGCTTTCTCTCTCAAATAAATAAACAAAATCCTTAAAAAAAGTTTTAAAAAATGTTCCTCTCTTCTATAAACACTCTCACAAAACACCCAGAGGTAATATTTAATCTGGGTACCCTGTGGCTAGCTGAGTTGACACAGCCATGATACTTCCTGACTGCAAAATAATTGTGATACCATCAAAATTTCTCCCTGATCTCTAAAATGCTTTAGACCATTTAATGAGTCATGTGATAAACATTTATAGGCCTATGTCTGTATTGGCTTTTGCTACTTGAAGACAGTCATTTCATTTTTATATTTTAGGCAGCTGGCATTGTGCTTGTACACATACTACCTATTTAATGAGCAATGACATAATTCTAAGTATGTTATGTTGAAAATACATTGTTCAGATATTTAGAGCATTTTTAAAGGTAGCATTTAGTTGAGCATATACTATATGCCCTAAAAAAATTATACTCATTTAGATATAAGGAAATTGAGGCCCTAAGGGGCTTGTCAAATTTGAGTAGCATGAGGTTCACGTACATGCAACTCCAGAGCCAGGTCTTGCCATAACACCACTGTCTCCAATCTAGCTCAACTACATAGGGGGATCTCTAGTTCTCTAGTTCTAGTTCTCTTCTTTGCCAGAAAACATTATCTCATGTGACTCAACCCTGGTTTTCCTGGCTTTGGGCAGCAACTTGGCTACTCTTGGTGATGAGATATTTTGGTCTTGTGACTGTTCTGGAGGCATACTGAACTAAAAAAAGTATGTTCATGAATAATAAGTATCTCTCTTATCATGCGGTTTATTTATAGAAGCTTTGTAGTTAAAATGAGAGAGAAAAAGGGGGCAGGAAATAAAAAAAATCTAAAGGATGCAAGGTAGGTAGAGACATTTGTAAGGAAGAAACTGAATTTCATCTTTCTACTAATATATGTTAGAATATATATTACATTAGATATGTTAAGTAAATTATACTAAAAATGTTATATTAACTATGTTATATTAAATGCATTATATTAAATATATCAAATACATATAATGTAATATAATATAATTATATATAATAAGATACTGAATTATAATAATAATAAAAAAAATCTTTGTATCCTCAGTCTGGTCATTTCTGCACGGAAGGGGCCAAAAGCCAAGTCTCTGCAGGAGGAATTAAGAAAGAATTACTGGAATATAAATACTGGAATACTGACTGGAATAATCAAGGAAGAGAATAAAAGCCAATTACGTCCTGTACTTTCTATTATATAGGATCTTAATCACAACTGGGCTTTGCAACTTTAGGATATTCCTTTCTATAGCTGAGGTCAATAATGGGATATAGAGAATTGGTTTTTATTTTTGCAAAAATATTACTAATTTGACCAAGTCTAAAAGTCATTCTAAAGAAGCAGAAAAAGCAAGACAGTAGCAGAATTTTAATATTATGTATTTGTTTTGTTAATGATTGAGGTAGATTTGTATCTTGTCTCAATCTTATTAAGAGATTGGAGCAATTCATTAGATATGAAATAATAGAACAAAATAGGAAAAAAATAATAATTTAGGACCATAGAAAATAGAGTTAGAAGATGCAAAGAACATATCAGGGAAAGTCTGTGGAAGGAGAAACATGCTATAATTTCCTATATAGTTACTGAAATTAGGTCTACAGGTTTAGCTTTATGAGCTCTCTGGCAGTCAAAGAAGAAAAAAGAAAATAGATTCGTTTTGAATTTTATGTTGTCCAGAAAAAGCCTTCATTCAATTGTTAGTGTGACACTGTATCTAAGTCTTACCGTTTGTGCATGTTCTCGGAGATTTCAGTGAATCCTTATGAAGGACAATCTGCAGCCAGTTGTGCTCAGGTGCTCCTCACAGTTTTTTTCCCTGCTCTCTGAAGATTTCCCTGAACCAAATATTCACACCTCTGCTTACCGTGGAACACAGCACAAGTAGGTCATGGCCATCATGTCCCATTTGGAATCATGTTGACAGAAACCTTTTATCCTTAGATAAGAGAACCAAGGCTGATCTTCGTCTTCCTGTTGTTCCTTTACTTCTGGAATTCTAGCTAATTATGAGCTACAATATGCCCCATCCTGCTGCAATTACGTGATGAAGTCCTGCTTATTGATTGCCATCCTCAAATGTGTGACTTTGTTAGTTGAGAGTATTTTTGCTCCCCCCCTCCCCCAGGGAACACTTCGTATTTTGAAATCTCCTTAAAGCCTGAAAACATAGCAAAAATAAGCAATCTAGCCCTAAAATATGCATTTTCCTGGGGAGCAGGAAGAAGACAGGAAAATATGTCCCTAAACAGAACTCGATTTTCCTTGTCACATACCAGAGAAAGAAATCTTTTTTTATAGGTGGGCAATTAGATTATAGGAATTCCAGAGCATCAAGAAGCACCCTCCCAAATAAAAGCCTTTTAATTCTAAAATATGTCTTCTCCTCAGTAGCTGAGGGCACAATTATTTTCTATTAATTGATATTTCATTGGTCTTCAAATCATTAACCCCTTAGTGTGAAAATATTGTTCAACTAGACAGTTTGCTCAGAAAATAACGGGTATAATGTGAGACAAATGAAATATTAAATATATTTTGGTTGGGAAGAAGTTGGAAAAAGAAGATTTAGGATCCAGCTTATTGCATAATATTTGAACACTTAATTACAGGAAAGCTCAGCCAGGGGTCTGATTAGTATGTGATTCAATGTCAGATATATGAATGGTGAAAACTGTTGTGATTACTTCATATCTCTTATAAGACTTCCTAAGCATTTTTAGATGTCTTTATAAGAGAACACTTTTTTTTTTATTTTTAACTAGAGGTAGAAATAAATTAAAGAAACAAATGATAGAATGTATGACCTTATGTTATATATAAGGTAAGAATATTGATGGCCTTAAGTCAAAAGTCACTTTTCTAAAAATATATATAATATAAATCCTTTCTTCAAAAAACCCCAAAAGATCCTTAAAATAATGTGTTAAGTTGTATTCATTTTACTTGGTCTAAAAATGACTTATTTTACTTCTCTGGGAATATCTAATAAATATAGTGAGTTACACATAGTAGATCCTCATTACATATTCAAAATAAGGATAGGCTTCCACAATTCTTTTCTGTCTCCTTTTAGAGTAAATTGTATCATATGAAAAATCTATCCTGTGTGGTACATGGCTGATTATTGACAGTTACACACACACACCCACACATACACACACACCCGATCTAATCATTTGTAGGCTGCCTATGTAATACAGAAAATTATGACATTGTATGTGCATGATAAATGTAAATTAAACAGTTTTTCTACAATAAGTCATATAGTCATCTGGCTTTGTTAACTTTGATAACCACTGAATGTGAATAAAACAAGATTTCAGAAGTGGAAATATGTGCAATTTTGAGAGAAGGTAAGAAACACAATTTCTTTTTCCCTTTAGCAGGCCCACGGCCAAGCCATTGAGAGACAAACCCATGGGAAACAAATCAGCTCATGTACCTCAAGTACTCCTGGAGCTTTCCCACAGTACCTCTCGACCAGTGCCTGGACAAGGTAATTTACCATATCTCTGATTGTTGCACTCCCAAGAGCACATTCATCTTGCCTTCCCAGAAGCATGTTGAGGTCTGGAGTTTCATGTTTATGATCATCAAGTGTATTTTGGCTAGCAGAATGAGAGACACAGTTGTGTTTTCAGTAAACTCACCCATTACCTTGACTTCAAAGCTATTGATTTCATATTACCTGATGAAGATAATCAACTTCAAATGAAAGACAAGCCTAAAATATGGTTATGCCATCAGAGGTCTACCTGTGACAGGAAATAAAAATCAAATCATCTGGGCATTGCCAAGTAAAATGAGAGTTAGTAAAAAAGAAATATGTAATTTTAGAGCCATCATATATGATGAAATACTGGAAGGGATATCTCTTTATTTAAGTTTGTGTTAGTACCAACAGGACTGTCTTTTCAAAAACTGTGAATCTCATTAGTGGAAAGATGAAAGTACCCTGAAGGGCATTTATGGAAGATTTTGAAAGCTGGTGTAGGTTTTGAAGACTTTACATATAACTATGAATATTTTGGGGAAATTATTGATCAAAGGCATCTAAAATGTGAACCCCAAAGAAAGAGATGAATAAAATTATTTAAGAGTTTTGTCATGAAGAAAGTGGGGAAAAATTAACTCAGGAAGTATTTATTGATAAAATAACTTTTAAAAGTATAATATACATATTTTAAGTCATGTTCCATCTAAACATATTAAAACTGGAAACAGATAAGAGAAATTTCATAAAATATTAATTATAGACTGCAACACTCTTTTTAGTATTAGAATTTTTATTTTTCCCAATTTACTCTCCATTTAAGGAAATCATGGCTGCCACTCTTTTTCCTCCCGATCCATTATATATAGTTGAACTTAATATGTCATAACACATATTTACAGAAATTATTGTATTGTAGTCAAAAGAGTGACCTGCAATATTGTTGTTGTTGTTTTTCTGACACAAATAACTGCATCATGATCAGTGAAATCACTTCTTTTATCTTATTTCCTGACTCTTATCTCACTTTGAATTATTTTTTCTTATATTTTTTATGGCATTACATTTTACTTTTATAAATTTAATTTTATCTATTTGACAGAGAGAGATCACAAGTAGGCAGAGAGGCAGCAGGCAGAGACGGGGGGACGGAGCAGGCTCCCCTCTTAGCAGAGAGCCGGATGTGGATGCAGATGCGGGCTTGATCTCAGGACCTTGAGATCATGACCTGAGCTGAAGGTAGAGGCTTAACCCATTGAGCCACCCAGGAGCCCACATTTTACATTTTAATTATTGGATTGTTCATCATGAGTGGTTGTTTTGATCATGGTCATTGTGATCTCATATAAGGAATGTTACAATGGATTTTTTGGGGGTGCCCATGGCAGTTTCTGGAATAACCACTAAGAGTATTAGTGGAGGTGAAAAAAAAATCAGAAGTTAAGGCAGGCTCTAGATTTATCCTTTATGTACGTGTTTTGAAGATTCTAATCCATGGCAGAAAGCGAGAGAGAGTGAGAGGGAGAGAGAGGGAAAGAGGCAGTGGTTAAAGTTTCAAGCATGAGTTAGAAAATAAAAGAAAAACATTAAATTTAAAGTAAAAATACATTCAGATAATTTTTGAACAAAATCTAATAATTTAGCAAATTGAACTGAAACATTTGCATTAAAAAATCTACAGTGATATGCTGAATATCTGATTTCTTCCAAGTGAAGCAAATCAAAAAGGACATGAAAGCCACCAAATAAGGAACGGCATGAAAGTCTATTTTTATAGTATATTAGTGCTGAGTTTTACCTTGCCAATATAGGGTTCTATTACATCTCATTCTAGTTTAAGACATTTGCAACCACGTCATCAGGAGATAATATAGCAATATTGTCTTGAAGGATTAGTGTAATTTTATTAGTTGTTATTTAGTCACATTTTTGGCTTTTCTCACATTTTACTTTTTTTGAAAAAATTTCTTTCAATATAAATCATACTGTTATTCTCTGGATGGTAATGGCAAGAAACCTGAATTGTGTTGAGCGTGGCACAGTGTCACGTAGCACCTCATCCCTAAAGTGATAATCCTGGTTCAGGTATTTAGTCTCTCTTGCTTTGTCCATTGTAGTCATTGGACTCTTTTCCATCCATCCATCCTCCTGTCCCTTCCACTGGCTGCCATGTTGATTTTTTGAAATGTAAATTTAATTATGTCACTCTCCTTGAGTAAATTTTTAAGTGATAGCTTATATCCATAAGAGAATAGGACAACTTAGATGGTATACAGGGTCCTTTGGGGCTCAGCTTCATCTGCCTCCATTCTCTTGATCCTCTCCACATTGGCTGTGCCCCAAAGACATCATGTCATGCTGCTTCCTTGGCTGGGCCGCCCTTTATCTTTGCTGTTCCATTATCTCCTACTCTCCCTTCAAGTTCAAATGTTAGCTTTTCCACTTCACTGGAAAATACCGTTAAACACTCCTTTTTTTCTTTTTTTTTTTTTTAAAGATTTTATTTATTTATTTGACAGAGATCACAAGTAGGCAGAGAGGCAGGCAGAGAAGGGGGAAGGGAAGCAGGCTCCCTTCTGAGCAGAGAGCCCGATGCGGGGCTCAATCCCAGAACCCTGATATCATGACCTGAGCTGAAGGCAGAGGCTTTAACCCACTGAGTCACCCAGGCGCCCTGAGCACTCCCTTTTTTCTCTTTGGCATCTCATATGTAACCCAATGAGAAGACCAGCTATTATTGTTTTGAATGTCTTGCTAATACAGCACTTTCATACAGATGCCCTTTCACCATTGCTTGCTGAAAGAAAGAATGGGTGACAAAACGAACAGGCGCTAGGCAAACATCAAGGGCATGGGACGTTTTACTGCTGTCCTCCACCAGGCCACTGAAAACCTTTGAGATCACATAGATAATATAATGGATATCCTCTTAAGGTCAGAGAATCTACAACCAGATCTTGTCCTACAGTGGCAAGGCCTCTGAAGAACAGGTTAGTCCTCCATGTGTGGATTATCCACAGATAGTTCACTCATGTTTGAAACCAGTTGGAAACTTAATGTAACCCCTTTATTGTATACATGATGGAAATTAAGCCCAGAGAAATGAAGACAATTTCCTAGAATAACAACTTAAATGAAAGGTGGGATAAGAATCAATCAAGCTATCCAGATACCCAGTCAGATAATCCTTATAATAATATAGCAAGCTCTTTAGTGTGCAAACCAACCAACCAACCAAAAGAAAAAAAAAATCCACCAATAGTTCTTATATTATTTTTATTCACTTTACTTGTTTGTTTGTTTATTTATTTATTGTTATTAAATACCTACTATCGCTATGTTCAAGACATCATGCTAGGTGTTATGGATACAGAGGCAGATTGCCTATGGATTCTGCTCTTCAGGTATTCATGCTTCAGCTCTTACCCTCTCTCCTTTTTCTCCCCTTACCTTTTATCCTTCCTTTCCACTGAGGAGGCTCTGTCAGAGGGGGCTTCAGCAAAATTCTCTAAGTGAATTAAGTGATGGAGGAAAACAAACATGAGACTGGACATTGTAGTTCAGACTCTACCTCTAAGCTTTGAGGCCCTAATAGTCACTTCACCTTCTGAGCATTGTTCATAAATCTAAGTAGCTACACTGACTTTTACTCTGCCTCTGCAGAAGTCATTTTGAGAAGCAAATGATGGATATGCCACAGTTCGAAGCCATTGGCTTTAGAGCCAGGAGAGTTGGTTTGAATATCTGCTCGATTACTTATTAGGTGTGGGGCTGTGTCTTCTCATGTTCAAAATGGGGGTTATATTATCCACATTAACTTGTTAGGGTTAGCAATACTATAAGTGGAGATAAAGGTCTGACATGTAAGATGTTATCAATTAATATAAATTATTATTTTCAGGTATGCTTGGGGGTACTTCATGCATCTGAAATTTCTGTAGACACTTAAGAAATTATTTTCCCCAAATACATGCTAACTAAAGCATGCCATTTATGAGATGATTGGTACACTAGCAGTGTTAGGATTTTTCCCATAATTCCACACCTTTGCTATAAAGATCAGCAAGGATGCTGGTTATAGAGCAATGGCCAGGAGCCTGAGGCTATGTGAAATGAGGGCTACTCTGGAGTAAATTGTCATGTTCAAAAAATAAAGAATGAGTCAGACCATGCCTAATTCCACAGGAAAGAGATTAGTTGCAGCAGAAAACATGTGGAGCTAATTTGGTTAGAAAGGAAATATTAACATCTTGAATTCCACAAAGACTCCTACCCTTGGAGTTTGTTGGATGATTTACAGAGCTCCGTTATAGATCTTCATAAATGTAGTGGGTACATAATAAAAGGGCAAATCAAGGATTTCTATTGTTACACTGAACGTTTGTGTTTTATATACATTCAAAACCTATCCCACATATGTAGCCTTTACTGATACAGAGCCTAGGGACTTTGTAGGGAATTGAAACAAGAAGTGATTTTACATAATGAATGTTCTTTCAAGCTCCATTTTGGCTAAATTTTGAAATCTGATTTTAGGATAATGTATACTTGGAATGAGTCAGAATAGTGTGTTTCTATAATATGGAAGTCAGCTATAGCTGGAATAAATGGATCTTTCACTAATTTAAGGTCCCCACTGACCACTAATTTTTTCAGAGCTTGAAATTTGCTTTTTGTAATATTTCCTGAAATTACTATGAATTTTCATAGTCATGGAGATCCTTGTCTTCATCATTTGTATTTCCTTTTGTGTTTGACACAGGAAAAATAGAACTTGTTTCTATCTAATTCTATTTGTAGACCTCGTCCCTAAACCTCTTTTTTACTCTCCTTTTTGCTTTGGGACTTTTCTTTCTTTCAAACCTTAGATAGAAATTGTCCTTTCTCAAGTACATCATCAACACTTTTTAAAAAATATTTATTTATTTATTTGACAGACAGAGAACACAAGTAGGCAGAGAGGCAGGCAGAGAGAGAGGAAGGGAAGCAGGCTCCCTGCTGAGCAGAGAGCCTGATGTGGGGCTCAAGCCCAGGACCCTGGGATCATGACCTGAGGGGAAGGCAGAGGCTTTAACCCACTGAGCCACCCAGGCACCCCCCTCAAATGGTTTTCTATATTATCTTTAGTCCTTAGCATGTAGATCCAGGATAATTAGATCTTTTATTGGATTTTTAAAAAATACATTATTTAGGAATATATTTTTCAGTTGCAAAATGCTTTCTTATAAACACTTTGAAATTAATTTGTTATATTAAAAATGTATATTTTTAAAGCATTAAAAGTATAGACTAATATATATATTTTTAAGTTCCTGTAGTTAAAAATCTAAAAATCTTAGAAAAGTATATTTCAATTGCATTATTCAATGGTATATGTACACATATATATATACATATATATCATACATATATGATATACAAACATATCATATATGTATGATATATACAACTATATATTCACACTATATACATACACACAGGTATATAAATGATTTGGAAATTCTCACAATCCAAAATAAATAGTTTTACATTTATATTTATGTCAATCACAATAATTTTGCTTTACTCTGAATTCTCAAATTAAACCTTAAAAATTGTTACTTTTTGGGGAGCCTGGGTGGCTCCATCAGTTAAGCATCTGCCTTGGGCTTAGGTCATGATCCCAGTGATGTGGGAGAGGTTCTTGTCTCCCGGAGTTAAAGAATGAATCTCAAGGACAACAGAGAGTAAAGCCATAGAAGTTTATTAAGTGAAGATACAGAAATAGCTCTCAAGAGTGAGAGGGGTCCTGAAGTGGTTGCCCATGAGGGGCTTTTGGTCTTTTACAGAAAGCTCACCAGGGAACTTAAACCCTTTTAACATTTCTATTGATATCATCATTGAACAAGGACTAGTGATAACACCTTCAGTGGCTTACTCCTTTTTAGGGTCTAGTTATTCCTTGTTGGCCATAGGTGATTATCATAAAGACATCCACCTAACATGACCCACCCCACATGCCTAGGGTAAAGTGGTCCCAGGGTAGGGTAGTCCTAGGGCAGGGTAGTCTGATTTGTCCCTTTATCTTTTGTTTCCCCACACCTCCACATTTTTGGGATTTCTGTGAGCCTGATCACATAGCTCCCTATCTGTCCCTACATAGCCCACCTGTTCCTTACCCACCAGGGTCCTGTGATGAAGACCCACTTTGGGCTGCTTGTTCAGCTGGGAACCTGCTTCTCCCTCTTCCTCTGCCTGCCACTCCCCCTGATTGTGTTCTATCACTCTCACTATCTCTCAAATAAATAAATAAATAAAATCTTTAAAAAAATGTTACTTTTTATTGGTGCTTATGATTCAGGCAATACACCGTATCCTCCCCACGTACTAACTCATTCATTCTTCATAAAAACCCCAAGTCCTGTGAATTTTTCCTTTAAACCCAGGCTCAGGGACAAAGTAATTCAGGGTCTTACAGCTTCTGAAAGGCAGAGCAAGGATTAAATTAACTCCTTGACCTTGACCTTGCAAGGACTATCACTAGTCCTTGTCATGTAATCATGACAGTTTTTTTGTTGTTTGTTCTGTTTTACACAAAGTGTCTTATCTTAATCAAAGGGGTGCAATAGAAAACAGTTTTAGGAACTCAAAAGCAGGAACAATAAGTCCATGTGGTTTATATCAATAATACATAATGAACAGTAAATATAGTTATTCCTCATTTTAAGCAAAGGATATTTCATGAAACAGAAAAATTGGATTGAGATTAATACTTTTACAAATGGAATCATTGTTGGTATTTCTCAGATGGCCATTAGGATTTAGGCAGAAAGATCAAACTATTTTAGGTTAATTGATACAGGAAAATGGTTAAAGCTGCAAGTGAGGCCACCCAGAAATTAACAACAGCAGGAAGCTCTTGTCACCCTTGGACCGGAAGGACAATCAAAACAGGTGGCGTTAACCAGAGTCCAGAAATCATGGCTGCCTCCCAGCTGCTGCATTTGTGAGGGATGGGCTGTGGTCAGTAGTTGGAGCCTCTGAGGAACCAGCTACAACCCGAGACAGCACAGGAGCGCAGAGAAGGGGGAGGAGCCTGGGTTCTTCTTCCTTTACAGTTCCCATCCTTGACTGCAGTCTCCCCCTGCAGCCCCACCTGGAAGCCAGAGGGCAAGGGCTCCTCCACCAAAATGGGGTTTCCTGTAAAATTCATCAAAGCAGAAGGATATGGATCTCAGAAAAGACAGTACAGCTGTCCTGTCTCCTTCTCAACCCACCAAGTGTAAGGGGATGGTTTTGGATAAATCATTGAACTACTAGGGAACTGCTTCCTTATGTAGGAAAAAATAACATTACTTGCTATTTCTGCCTCACAGGGTGGTTGAAGGAAGTAAATGAGATGGTGAGTTTGAATTCTTCATCTATGTAAGGCCTGATATAAATACAAAATACAAACTTTTACTATGGTTATATTCAACAAATATAAAAATTCTAGCTCTATTGATAAATTAGCTGTAGCAATAATTTCCAATGCAACACACACACACACACACACACACACACACACACACTCCTGGGGTGCATTTCAAAGCCATGTGATTGGGGAATGCTTTTATTGATGACTCTATAGTAATTGTAGAAAGATATAATTATCTTTGATTAATATTGGGATTTAACATTTTATATACATTAGTTTTATTTACATAATTATACATTTATATGTGTTAAAAGTAATTAAACAAGGAAGCAATTAGACTAATGTGGTTCTCATGCCTTAGTAGCCCAAAAAAGCAAAACAAAACCTAAGCCAGAGTTAATGCCCTGGATTCTGGGACAATGAAACTTAGAAATATAATCACAGGCATAAAATAAGTTTTCCCAAATGAGACAAAGTCTTAAGCTATAGCCAATCAAATAATTTCCCTGCTTTGCTTCAGCTTCTTCTGTATAAAAACCTCGTCTTCGGAGCCCATCCGTGGAATGCTCCTAGCTCCCTTTGGTTTGGTGCTGCTTTATTCTAGTCAATGTATGCTCAAATTAACTTTCAAAAATGTTAATCTGCCTCACTTTCTCTTTTACCATATATAGAAGATATATGGCAATATATCTGACAAAAGATAAAGTGAAAAAAATATATAAAACTACATGCATATATATATTTTTACTTTGAGATCTAATATGAGGGTTCTATTTGTTACAATATACAAGTTTAATATTAATATTTTGGGGGAGAAATTGTTTTTTTAAATGACATGTAAATTTTGATTTCCCAACTGGATTAAGTTAAACCATCTTGGAGAACATATTAATACTGTAGAAACACTTTCTGGATACTTTGTACTGGCACTGTGTAGGTAAAACTCAAACATGCATAAAAAGATGTGTTTCTTAGGTTGATAATATCACTTTTGTATTTAATGAGAACTTGAAATGCATTTTTATGTAGAAATCACAGAACCCTCTAGTAATATCAAATTATACTCACAATGAATTACAAACACTATTTGTACTTAAAATCAAATGTCATAAAGTAACTTTTCTCTTTTAAACAGAGTTAAATACATTTGGACATACATTAACACTTTTAAAGCAAAGAAACAGCTCTCAGTGCCTTCATAATGCCTGATCTAGCACCAAACAAGTTAAAAGAAAATAAAAATTCAAGGATACCAGAGTATCAGAGATATGTGTTTCTGATAGTTCTGGAGACTGGAAATCTGAGATCAGGGTACTAGCCTGGGTAGGTTCTGATGAGAGCCCCCCATGGGGATATAGACCTCTTGAATCCTCATGTGGTAGAAAGAGTGTGAGAAAACTCTTTGGGGGTCCCTCTTATAAGGGCACTAAACTCACTCATGAGGGCTCCACACTCACAAACTAGTCACCTCCTAAAGGCCCCATCTCTTATTCCAGCATCTCGGGGGTTGAGATTTCAACACAAGCGCTTTGAGGTAACACAACATTCAGTTTGTTGCACAGTCTGTGGCACTTGTTAAAGGAGCCCAGTGTGCTAATACTGATTTTGGTACTGAGAAGGGGGATGCTGCTGTAACAAATGCCTAAAGTCATTTCCAGTGTTTTTGGAACTGGGTAATGAGTAGATGCTGGAGGAGTTTTGAAGCAGATGCTAGAAAAAGCCTGGATTATTGTGAGCAGAATGTTTGTAGAAATATGGAATGTTAAACACCATTCTTGTGAAGTCTTGGGGGAAAAAGCGAGGAATAGATTATTAGAAATTTCAGGAAAGGTGATCCTTGTTCTAAATTGATCCTTATTCTAATTTGGCTGAATTGTGATCAAGTGTTTTGTGGAAAGTAGAAATTGAAAGTGATGAAATTCGATGGTTAGCAGAAGAGATTTCTAAGCAAGTACTGAAGGTGCAACTTGGATCTTCCTTATCACTTATAGTAAAATGCAAAAGGAGAGAGACGACTTGTGGGGAAAAAAAATTGTTAGGCAAAAAGGAACCAGAACTTGGAAACTGGGAACACTCAATTTATAAATATTCAGAAAATGAGAAGGCTTGTTCTGAGAACACTAAGGGTGTGGCCAAACAACCATTTGATAAAGAGATTACGTGTGTGACTCACAGATTTACTCAGCCATCTCTGCAAGAAGCCAGGAATAGAGATGGGATTATACTGGTACAGTCACTGCCAGTCAGGGTTAAAGTGGACAGAAGATATGAGACAAAATGAAGGAAAGCCTTTGGACTTTCTAGATCCTACAGGATTGGACCAGAGAGTTATTTGACTGCGGATGTGTACTATTCTTCAAAAAAGGGAAGAGTGACCCTAAGGGAAATTTGGAGATCATCAAGTCTGCCCTCTAGGTTTCAAAGGGTGAGACCATTGCTTCGGTATTAACAGCCCATATGGCCTTTAACTGCAGCCTTCAGGGTGGGACCACCCTGCAAATCCTTGCAGGTGGGACTGCCACAGATCTTTGAGGGCATGTCCCCCACAGGGCAGAGATCCCAGTATTGAACCGCTGGCCCCATAGTTTCTGAAGATCACACCACTGCCTCAGTGGCTTAGGAGAGCAGAATACTTAGCCAAAATGGGTTGTTCTTAAGCCTTAGGATCTAATGGAAATTACCTTGTCAGGTTTTGGACTTCCTTGGAACTTATCATCTCTTTTTCTTTCCAGGTTCTCCCTTTTGAAATGGAAATCCCTATCCTTTGCCTGTCCCACCACTGTGTTTTGAAGGCACATAACTTGTTTGCTTTCACAGGTTCACAGTGAAAGAAAAATTTGCCTTCAGATGAAACCTACCTTGAATTTCATCCATATCTGATTTAGGTGATATTTTGATAACAATTTGGACTTTAGACTTCAGAATTGATACCAGAATCAGTTAAATTGTTGGGTGTTGTTAGGGTAGAATGAATATATTTTCTGTTAGAGAAATACATGAATTTGG
>ML105867.1:22177-33534 GCA_003697995.1 Taxidea taxus jeffersonii | reverse complement strand
TAGGCTCTCAGAAAGTGGACATTTAGATAGATCCAGTGTTGTGGGTTTGTCAGAAAAATGAGACAGGAAACCAGTGGGGAACAATTATACGATTTTGGCCAGAGGGTGGCTTAAATGATGCTCAACTTAACCTCAGGGGACAAAATGAAGGGAGAATTCTAGTTGATAGAGAGTAAGTGGAAAAGTCAAAGGAGTGGAGGTCCCACTACTTAGAAGATGACAAAGATGAAGTTGAAGACAAAGAAGATGAAACAAAAGAGTAAAAGAAAGAAGAGAGAAAAGAAGAGGAGGAGAAAGGAAAAGAAAAAAAACGTCAGCTGTAATGCAAATTATTGGGTAAGGAATCTGAAAGGAGATTAGGTGTGGACAGAGTGCAGATTGTCTTAAGTTTAATATTTTGCAGGTGGCTCAGAGTCCAATATTTAGCCATCAGTAAGGATAAATGAAGTGTTGTGTGGAATGACATATTCTTGCAAATGAGAAAGTGAATGAACTAAGATTCTAATGTTTCAGTTTCTCCAGACTATTTATTCATCCTAAAGAGAGAGAGGCAAGACACAAAACCGGCAAAAAACAAAATCTAGAATGCAGTGGATAACATCTGGAGCTGGATTCCAGGACCAGACAAAGACTGCTCAGAACTGGTATTAGGAATTTTCTTTGAAAGCACCAGAAGACCACTTGCTTAGACTAAGCAAAAGGAATATTATAAGGACACAAAGCTGTCTTCTTTAATCATAAATCAGACCTATAGTAAGAGACTCAAAAAGAGACAAGAACTAGAAATTTTTTTTTTTTAAAGATTTTATTTATTTGTCAGAGAGAGGGAGGGAGAGAGCACAGGCAGACAGAGTGGCAGGCAGAGGTGGAGGGAGAAGCAGGCTCCCTGCCAAGCAAGGAGCCTGATGTGGGACTCAATCCCAGGACACTGGGATCACGACCTGAGCCGAAGGCAGCCGCTTAACCAACTGAGCCACCCAGGCATCCCAAGAACTAGAAATTTCCATGTCATGTGGATTTTCCTCCATACCTTTTATACCTCTTCTTTGTAAGATTTTTCTCTTCTTCTTTTCATTGAGGCTGGGTTTCTCTGCTTTCTTATCCAACAGGAGTTGGCAATTTAATATTCCCTGTAATCAAGTAATTACTGCAGTAATGGGGGGATGCTATGGGGAATATAAATCCCTCTTTAAAAGAAATCTAGATATATTAAACTAATAATAAACACACTTTTGAATTCATAGCTAAATTTGAAATAAATTTTTAAAAAAATCTTAGGGGCACCTAGGTGGCTCAGTGGGGAAGGCCTCTGCCTTCGGGTCAGGTCATGATCCCAGGCAGAGATCTCTGCTCAGCAGGGAGTCTGCTCCCCCCCTCACCTGCCTCTCTGCCTACTTGTGATCTTTGTCTGTCAAATAAACAAATAAAATATTTTAAAAAAAAATCTTAGTAACCAGATTAAGAAGGAGTTGAAATAAAAGGGATTGATGTGCTAGTAAAACTATAGGTACCCTGGGGGCTGTTTGCTCTATCACATGAAGTAGATGTTGAAATGAAAGCACTAAAAATATACAGGAACTTGAAGAATTATGCCATTAGTAAAAGTGTGTGTGTGTATGTGTGTGTGTGTGTGTGTGTGTGTGTATAAATTCCACCAGCTGGCAAAGGGTTATCTGAAGGAATTTTGTCTGATAATGGTCTCAGATGCAAGTAAGAAACAAATCACCTCTCTGAGAATTCCTAACAAAGTTTCCAACCTCACACATCTTGAGGGTTCACATATACATTTCTTATATGGTACAGCAAAAACGCTGGCCAATAGTTAAGTTAAATTGGTATAGATCGTTATCTTACTAAATACCTGGAAAAAGCAAAAATCTATTATCCCTGGAGAAATATTCTCATAGAATTCTTAGAGTTTCTAAATAAAGTCCAAATTAACATTCAGAATAAAAAGCACAAGAAAAAAATAATACACTGTGGACAAGAGTCACTCGAGTAGCAGATTCAGATTCAGATTTACACTGACCTAATGTATTGAAATTTCAGACATGTAATGTAATAATAAAGAAATAAATGAGGAAATAGGAAAAAGGAACAGAAAAACAACTGACTTTCCAAAATGATTACCAAGATTTTTAAAAAGATTTTATTTATTTATTTGAGAGAGAAAAAGAGAAAGAGAGAGCGAGCGAGAGAGAACACCTGAGTGGGGGGAGGGGCAGTGGGAGAGAGAGTAGCAGACTCCGCTCTGAGCAGGGAGACCAACTCAGGGCTTGATCCCAGAATCCTGGGATCACAACATAAGCCGAAGGTAGAAAATCAACTGAGCCACCCAAGCATCCCAACTACCAAGATTTTAGAAAGAGTAAATAGAATTACTTCTAAGAGTAGAAGATACAAGAATACAAATAATAGATTGAGAACACAAAGAATAGGTTATCAGCAGAATATACATGAAGAGAAAACTTGTGAACTGGAAAATAACTCTAAAGAAATTACTTTTAAGCCAGTTTACAGAGACAATGAGATAGACACTATAAAGGACAGATTAACAGATGTGGAAGGCAAAATGAGAAGATGTGATCAATGGCTTCCAAAAATATTTTTAAAAAAGAACAATGATGAAGGACTCACACAACCTACTTCCAAAACTTATAATAAAGCAATAGTAATCAATGCATTGTGGTATTGGTAAAGAGATAGATTACAGATCAACAGAAAAGAAGAAAAATCAGAAGTAAACTAATGTATTTATGAATTTTTCACTTTCAAAAAAGTGTAAC
The DNA here is from genome assembly GCA_003697995.1 of Taxidea taxus jeffersonii. Taxonomy (NCBI): domain Eukaryota; kingdom Metazoa; phylum Chordata; class Mammalia; order Carnivora; family Mustelidae; genus Taxidea; species Taxidea taxus. The sequence goes on along the minus strand of ML105867.1, from coordinate 30,748 downwards.
TGTTACTCAATGAAGGACAAATAATCTGTGCAACAACTGGAACAATAAGGTATCCATATGCAAAAAAAATCATGCTTCTAACAATACACAAAAATTAATAAAAAATGGATCATAGGGTAAAACTTCATCCCTACAACTATAAAACCTCTGGCAGATTTTGTACAATAAAATCTTTGTCACCTTGGGTTGGTAAAGATTAATTAGATACAGGAGAAAATACAATCTACTAAAGAAAAATAAATAAATAAATCATACTTCATCAAAAATTAAGAGTTTTTGCTCTTCAAGAGTGACCTAACAGATTGTAACAATACACAGACTGAGAAGTATTTGCAAACTACATAGCTGATAAAATACTTGTATGTAGAATAATATAAAGAACTTTCAAAAAATAAAAGAGCTTTCCAAACTCAAAAGAAAACACAGACTAACAAAAACATCAAAGAAATTGAGAAGACACTCCAAAAAATAAAATATATAGATTATAAATAAGTACATGAAAAGGTACAAATTGAAGATACCACCTTACACCTATTAGAATGAGAAAAAAAAGGCAAGCAGATAATATCAGCTGTGGAAAAGATTTGGAACAACAGGAATTCTCTTACATTGGTGACTAAACTGCAAAGTTGTACAACCACTTTACAAAACAGTTTGGCCTTTTCTTTAAGAGTTAATCATATGATGCAGAAATATAACTCGTGGGTATTTACCCAAGTGAAGCGAAAATACATATTTATTCTTACCCTAATGTGATTGTTTATAGCAGTTTTTCCACAACCACCCCAAACTGGAAACTATCCAAATGTCTTTCAACTGGTGAACGATAAACATACTGTAATATATGTGCATAATAGAATATTATTCAATAATTTAAAAAGATACAATTATTGGTATAGGACAACATGATGACTTTCCAATGCATTATGCTAAGTTAAAGAAGCCAGACTCAAAAGACTACACAATGTAAGATTATATTTATATGACATTCTTCTTTTTTTAGCATTTTATTTTATTTATTTTTAATTTTTTTATAAACATATAATGTATTATTAGCCCCAGGGATACAGGTCTGTGAATCACCAGGTTTACACACTTCACAGCACTCACCATAGCACGTATACTCCCCAATGTCCGTAACCCCACCACCCTCTCCCTACACCTCTCCCCCTGCCCCCGCCCCAGTTTGTTTTTTGACATTAAGAGTCTCTTTTTGTCCCCCCCCCCCCCCCTTTTTTTTTTTTTTTTTTCTTCCCTTCCCCCCCCCCCCCCCCCCCCCCAGGTTGCATCTCCACTTCCTCATATCAGGGAGATCATATGATAGTTGTCTTTCACTGATTGATTTATTTTGCTAAGCATAATACCCTCTAGTTCCATCCACATCATTGCAAATGGCAAGATTTCATTTCCTTTGATGGCTACATAGTATTCCATTGTGTATATAAACACTCTTCTTTATCCATTCATCTGTTGATGGACATCTAGGTTCTTTCCATAGTTTGGCTATTGTGGACATTGCTGCTATAAACATTCAGGTGCACGTGCCCCTTCAGATCACTATGTTTGTATCTTTAGGGTAAATTCCCAGTAGTGCAGTTGCTGGGTCTTAAGGTAGTTCTATTTTCAACTTTTTAAGGAAACTCCATGCTGTTTTCCAGAGTGGTTGCACCAGCTTGCATTCCCACCAACTGTGTAGGAGGGTTCCCCAGTCTCCACATCCTTGCCAGCATCTGTCATTTCCTGACTCGTTCATTTTAGCCATTCTGACTGGTGTGAGGTGGTATCTCATTGTGGTTCTGATTTGTATTTCCCTGATGCCCAGTGATGTGGAGCACTTTTCCATGTGTTGTTGACCTATATGACATTCTTTAAAGACAAAATGAAAGGGAGAGAAAACATGTCAATGGTTGTCAGAGGTTGAAGGTTTGGGAGAGTTTAAACTACAAGCAAGAAGAGAATACAAATTTTGGAGTAATAATGGATACTCTAAGTTTATAGTTAACACAACTGTGCCTTTGTTAAACTCACAAACTGTTCACTAAAAGGGATGAATTTCACTGCAATCAAATTATAATGAATCAAACAAATGAAAAAATGTCTGATAATGTCTATAGTATTTGGGTTTAAATATATGATAATGTCATTCAACCATTTTGATCTACAAAAACGGTAATTTTATATGGTTAAACCTAAAACACTTCAAAACTTTTGATGCATCTAGGTCATGATTTGAGGAAAATTTATAGCTATTTATTTGAGATAGAAGAAGGACTAAAACTTAAATAATTCAGTCTCCTACTTAATAAATTATGAAAAGATATGAATAAATCATTAAGTGCCAAGACTGATAAATTTGACATCTTAAAATAACTACTCAACTAAGACACCTTCAGAAGATGAAGAAATTTGCCTGTATTTTGGAGAAAATATGCAGGTCACATAAAGTTTAAAATATGTTATTTTCCCAAATATATAAACAAGTTCTACCAATCATAAGAAAAATTGCAAAAATGTAGTGGAAAGTTGTGAACTGAAAATTCATTGAGGTGGAAATATGAATGGGCAATAAATAGCCCAAATGACACTTTTCCTGATATGAAATCAGCAAATGCAAATTAAAACTACAGGGATTTCCTTCTGGATATGACAAAATGTCATGTTTCAGAAGATTGATGCCTCTGTCACAAACAGAAAAAAAGGATTAAAAAAAAATCTCTTTGCAGTTACATTAAGATCTGCTGAGGCAGTCAGGGCTTGAAGAGCAAAGATCCTTGAGAAAAATGGCACATTTTGTATGAGTGTTAGTTAAGCATGACATACCAGTATTGCCTTTGCCCTTATATCATTGGATGACTTTTAATGGAAGCCATGCATTGAGCAGAGAAGACAATCAGAGGACAGTGCATAAGAAGCAGAGAAGCCACCAGAGTTTTGACAACCTAAAGGAGATAAAACACAAAACAAACTGAGGGTTGCCGTGGGGAGGGGGTAGGAAGAGGGTGGTTGGGTTATGGACATTGGGGGAAGGTATGTGCTATGGTGAGTGCTGTGAAGGGTAAACCTGGTGATTCACAGACCTGTACCCCTGGGGTTAATAATACATTATATGTTAATAAAAACATTTTAAAAAATAGGCTGTTGCAGAATTTTTCAGAAGAAAGTTTTTAAAATCATAACAGATTTTTTAGGCTATAGACTAAAAAGTAAACATTTTGTAATCTTGTATCTCTTTATCATATTGGTTAGAAAAACATTCTTTAGTGGTAATTGTCCACACCAGACTCTAAGCAGTTGTTGGAAAAATTCAGAGGGCTTACTATTTAATTTCCAGAGCAAACTTTATGCTATGATTTCTGTGTTTAACATGGTTGAAACTTGAAAAAAACAGACACAGCCTTTAAGGAAATCTAACCCTGGTTCTTCTCTAAGTTTCCAGAAATGAGTATGATGATTTTGAGAGAAGAAAGACTATAGAAATCTTTTCCTAGCTTAATGCTAAAATCATCATCTGCATGTTTGTAGTTCTGGAGGGTAAGCCACTAAAAACAATGATCTATGAATAAGAGATATCTGCAACAAATTGGGTATTTTCAACTGTTCTAACAGAAAGCCTAACATTCAATGGCTTAATCATTTTTTAAATCAAATAAAAACTATTTTAATTAGTCTAAATTTCACTCTGTCAATTTCTAGAATATATTCAGAAATTTACATAAAATTATTTCAATGACCAATGGGTTTCTTTTATTTTAAAATATTTATTTTCTTATTTAAATTAAATTGTTTATTTTGATTTATTTCATATTTGAATTAATATTCAAAATGTTAAGTTTTAAGTTTTTATTTAAATTCCATTGTAGTTAACATACAGTGTAATATTAGTTTCAGGTATGCAACATAGTGATTCAACACTTCAATACATTACTTGGTGCCCTTGGTATCAACCTCTCCTTTGGTAACCACCAGTTTGTTCTCTATAGTTAAGAGTCTGTTTCTTGGTTTGCCCCTCTCTCTTTTTCTTTTTCCTTTGCTTGTTTTGTTTCTTAAATTCCATATATGAGTGAAATCATACGATATTTGTCTTTCTCTGTCTGACTTATTTCACTTAGCATAATACTCTCTAGCTCCATCCATGTTGTTGCAAATGCAAGATTTCATTCTTTTTATGGCTGAATAATATTCCTCTGTGTGTGTGTGTGTGTGTGTGTGTGTACACATACTGCCTTTTCTTTATGTATTCATTAATCTATAGACACTTGGGCTGCTTCCATATCTTGGTTATTGTAAATAATGTTGCTATAAACACAGAGGTTCATGTATCCCTTTGACTTAGCTTATGATTTTAGTTTTTGTATTCTTTGGGTAAACAACCAGTAGTGTGATTGAAATCTCCATACTATTTTCCAGAGTGGCTGTACCAGTTTGCATTCCCATCAACAGTGCAGGAGTGGTCCCCTTTCTCCACATCATTGCCAACACCTGCTTTTCCTAGTGTTGTTGATTTTAGCCATTCTGACAGGTGTGAGGTGATATCTCATTGTAGTTTGATTGGCACTTCCCTGATTATGAGTGATATTGAGCATCTTTTTATGTGCTTATTAGCCATCAGTATGTCTTCTTTGGAAAAATGTCTATTCATGTCTTCTGCCCATTTTTAAATTAGATTATCTTTTGGGGGTTGAGTTGTGTAATTTCTCTATATATTTTGGACACTAATAACCCTTTATTAGATATGCCATTTGCAAGTATGTTCTCCCATTCCATAGGTTGCCTTTTAGTTTTGTTTTTTTTTTTCCTTCACTGTACAGAAGCTTTGTATTTTGATAAAGTCCCAATAATTTTTTTCCCCTTGCTTCAGGAGACATATCTAGTAAGAAGTTGCTACACCTATGCCAAAGAAGTTACTGTCTGTATTCATCTCTATGATTTTAATGGTTTCCTATTTAGGTCTTTAAACCATTTTGAGTTTGTTTTTGTGTATGTTATAAGAAAGTGGTCCAGTTTTATTCTTTCTCATGTTGCTATACAGGTTTCCCATTATCATTTGTTGAAGAGGCTGTCTTTTTCCCATTGGATATTTTTTCCTGCTTTGTTGAAGATAATTGGCCACATAGCTGTGGGTTCATTTCTGGGTTTTCTGTTCTGTTCTATTGATCTAGGTGTCTGTTTTTGTGCCAGTGCCATACCATCTTCATCACTATAGTTTTGTAATATAACTTGAAGTCCACAATTGTGAATGCCTCTAGCTTTGCTTTTCTTTTTCAAAGTTGCTTTGGCTATCTTTGTGGTTTCATAAAAATTTTAAGATTTTTTATTTTGGCTCTGTGAAAAAATGGTGTTGTTTTGGCTCTGTGAAAAATGGTGTTAGCATGTTAATAGGGATTGTATTAAATGTGTAGATTGCTTTGGGTAGTATAGACATTTTAACAATATTTGTTTTTCCAATCCATGAGCATGGAATATCTTTCCATCTTTCCATTTCTTTGTGTCATCTTCAATTTCTTTCATCAGTGTTTTACAGTTTCAGAGTACAGATTGTTCACTACTTTGGTTACATTTATTCTAAGGTATCTTATTATTTTTGGTCTAATTGTAAATGGAATTGATTCCTTAATTTCTCTTTCTGCTGCTTCATTACTGTTGTATAGAAACACAACAGATTTCTGTGTGTTGATTTTATATCCTGTAACTTTACTGAATTCATGTAACAGTTCTAGCAGGTTTTTGGTTGAACATTTCAGATTTTCTATATACAGTATCATGTCATCTGCAAATACTGAAAGTTTTACTTATTCCTTGCTGCTTTGGATGCCTTTTATTTCTCTTTGTTGTCTGATCACTGTGGCTAAGATGTCCAGGACAATGTTAAATAACAATGATGAGAGTGGATATTCCTGTCTTGTTCCTGACCATAGATGGATAGTTCTCAGTTTTTCCCATTGAGGATATTAACTGTAGGTTTTTCATAGGTGACCCTCATTATGTTGAGGTATGTTCTTTCTAAATCTACTTTGTTGAGGGTTTTTATCATGAACAGATGTTGCACATTGCCAAATGCTTTTTCTGCACCTATGAAATGATCATATGGTTCTTATCCTTTCTTTTTCTAATGTGGTATATCATATTTATTGATTTGTGAATACTGAAACAGCCTTGCAACACAAGGATAAATCCCACTTGGTCACAGTGAATGATTGTTTGGAAGTTTTCCTTCCTTTTCTATTTTTTGAAATAGTTTGAGAAGAGAGAAAACACCCAAATAAATAATATGACAAATGAGAGAGGAGAAATAACAACCAACAGCATAGAAATACAGACAATTACAAGAGAACATTAGGAAAAACCATTTTCCAACAAATTGGACAAACTGAAAGAAATGGATAAATTCCTACAAGCATATAAACTACCAAAACTGAAACAGGAAGAAATAGAAAACTTGAACAGACTGATAACCAGCAAAGAAATTGAATCAGTAATCAAAAAGCTCCCCAAAAATAAAAGTCCAGGGACAAACGGCTTCACAGGTGAAGTCTACCAAGTACTTAAAAGGAGTTAATATCAGGTGCCTGGATGACTCAGTCAGTTAAGCATCTGCCTTCAGCTCAGGTCATGATCCTGGGGCCCTGGAACAGAATCCCACATCAAGCTCCCTAAGCAGCAGAAAGTTTGCTTTCCCCTCTGCCCTTCTCCTTTGCTGTGCTTGCTTTTTCTCTCTCTCTCTCAAAAATAAATGAATAAAATCATTTTTAAGATAAATAAAAAATAAAAAAGACTTGCTATATTTTCTTCTCACACTATTCCAAAAAATAGAAAAGGAAGGAAAACTTCCAAATTCATTCTTAAAGGCCAGCATTGTCCTGATACCAGAACCAGATAAAGATTCCACTGAAAAAGAGAACTACAAGCCAATATCCCTCATGAACATGGATGCAAAAATTCTCAATAAAATACTAATAAACTGAATCCAATAATACATTAAAATAATCTTGAGATCCCAGAAGTGATCAATCTCTGGACCATTTATTTTCAAGGGATAATTTCTTTACTACCTTTCTAATTAGGGATCAAAGAAAAGGTCTTATATTTGTGTGTTTTAGTGATATTTAGCATAAGCCACATACATCATCTGAATATTCAATAAATATTTAACTGAGTATAACTTTATTTATTGTTACTAAAAGTACTATTACTGAATGTTTATAAGTGGTTCAAAGTTCAGTCTTCATAATATTAGAAAGGGTTACTTCATTTATAAGTACTTGATCACTGTTCTAATTATTTACTTAGGATAGTTTTTAAAAGGATAATTGAAATACATGAATTATTTTAATATTCTCAACATGTAGTATTAAGTTGTTTTCTACAAACTTGCATTATTTTGTAAGTAGATACTTTACCCTAAATAACATATATGAACTGCAATACCAAAAAACTATTTTGAAGAAGTAGTATTTATAAATATCTCAATTTAGTAAGAAACACAAACCTACAGATTAAATAATATACCTGAACCTCAGGCAAAATAGACTCAAGCAAATCCATGCCTAGACACATCATAATCAAACTCGTGAGAAATTTCCAAGAGGTAATCTTGAAAGCAGCCAGGGAAAAATAATGGCATGATGATTTGAATGATAATAGATTTTGCAACAGAAACTGTGGAAGATAGAACTAAGTGGCACAATTATGTTAAAGTGTTTAAAAACATAAACTGACAGTATAGGAATAAACAGACATGTCAGAACAAGAAAACAAAATAAAACAACCACAGCTTTCTACTAGAATCTAACAATGACTGTATTAATGTAGAAAGCTTACAAGAAACTTCTCAAATGACTAATCTAAGCTTTTTTCTGATGCCACAATCATATATATTATTTTTTAAAAAAAGAACACTAGAGACAAATATCCCTCATAATCACAGATGCAAAATCTTTAACAATATATTACCAAATCAAATCCAATAGTATATAAAAAGAATAGTATATCAGGATCAGCTCTGATTCATGTAGGATTGCAATTTTGGTGCAATCATTGAAAATCAATGCTTGGGGCGCCTGGGTTGCTCAGTGGGTTAAGCCTCTGGTGTCAGCTCAGGTCATGATCTCAGGGTCCTGGGATTGATCCATGCATCAGGCTCTCTGCTCAGTGGAGAGCCTGCTTCCCCCTCTCTCTCTGCCTGCCTCTCTGCCTACTTGTGATCTCTCTGTCAAATAAAATCTAAAAAAATAAAATAAAATCAATGCTTGTCATTCACCAATTAACCAATACATTTTTTTAAAAATTATGTAATCTTCTCAATAGACACTGAAAAATCATTTGAAAATATCTGACATCATTCCTGATTTTAAAATTCATAATAAATTAAGAAATAAGGGAACTTCTTCAATGTGATAGAAATTGTACTTATCCTGATTATCATGGTGGTGACTACATTTTTTTTTGTTTGTTTTGGTTTGGTTTGATTTTTTGTTTGTTTCTTTGTTTATTAACATATAATGTATTATTTGTTTCAGGAGTACAGGTCTAGCACTCACCATACCACATACCCTCCCCAATGTCCATCACCTA